>JAQZBX010083300.1:0-13409 GCA_029593785.1 Cabassous unicinctus
TTCATCCCAGAGATAATGCTTACACACATCTCAGTAGGATCTCATAGAACACCAAAGTGGATATCACTCCAAACAGAGGGCCTCTTGAGGTTTCTGCAGGCACCCAGGTCATATATAAGGGGAGATAGCTCCAGAGATTGATGCCTTATCAGTGGGCTATACTTTTAAATCGGTGCTCCTGAGAATGACAGAGTTGGACTCAATTAAGTCCTCCCTGCACATTGTCCATCAGTCCCTTCTATCCAAACTTATATGTGGTGCTGGAGTTTGTAGGTGTACTTCCAGAGACTGGAGCCTTTGGCCTGCCCATATGCCAGCTGTGCCTGGAATCTCAGTGGAGCTACAACTCCTACCCTACAACTCAATGGACTCACCCAAGTCACCTGTTGAGGAGATGATGATGGACAATGGCCATCCCTTGGAATGGAGAGAGTTTGCAGCTGCATGCAGGGTAATCCCATCCATCTTATCCATGGGATATAAGCCCCCTCTCACTTGGAAGTGGAGTGGTCATTACCATCCCAGACTCCTCAGGATTGGGGGAAGACCTATGGACTAGAGTGGACTTACTGGTGTTCTGTTGTAGACATATTGTGATTCAAGCAGTGGAAGAAATTAGAACATTGATATGGAGCCAGTGGCCACAAGATGCTTTCAGGGCAGGGAAAGGGAAAAGCAGTTGTAATACAGGGACTTTTTCAGGACTTGGGAATTATCCTGAGTGACATTGCAATGACAGATATAGGACATTTTACATCAGCACATAGCAGGCAGAACTGTGTGGGAGAGAGTGTTGTCTACAATGTGAACTATGGTCCATGCTTAGTGGCAAAGCTCCAGGATATGTGTATCCATTGCAGGTGATGTTCCACACTAATGAAAGATGTTTATGTGGGAGGTTGTGGGAGGTGTGGGAGGTGGGGAACATGGGAATCCCTGTAATTTTTGTGTAACATTTATGTAATCTAAGCATATTTTAAAATATTTTTTAAAAAAAGAAAAGAAAAAAATTGATGAACACATATTGAAGCATTTGCTACTACATTATAGTGCTAACTATAGATTCAAATAAAAGGGGCAGAAGAGCCATGTGTAAGGAAACTGAAAATCTAACTCTGTTACTCTGGGGAGCATAAATTCCAGATTGAAACCAACTGAGAGGGGGCTGAATTCCTGAGCTTGTCTGTCCTGCTCTTAGTGTCTCGATGTCTCTAGAGCTCTCAGGTGTCCCACTGTTAGTGGCACTGTGTACTGTGGCAGTCAATGAGATTGTGTTGAGATATGCATAAGTGTAACCTTTGGAATGACCTCTGGACTCACGGGAAAATCTTTTACCCAAAAAACCTCATTTGAATTTAATATTTCCAATTTTGGTCAAGGTCTTTTTTTCTGGAAGCATTCCTAGGTGATGCTTGGTAATAATCCCTCAGTGACAGGGATGTTTATCATCGGGAGCCATGTCCTATGCCAGGGGGAAGATAGTATATTTATATGCTGAGTTTAGATTAGAGAGAGGCCACATTTGAGCAACAAGAAGGCTTTCAAGAGGTAAAGCTTAGGCAATATATAATATTAGGCTAATTTTCAATTTCACATGACAGGGCTCATATGTATAATCATCAATATCAATGGCCTGGTGTAATAGTCTTTCTTCTCCTTCACTATGCACAGCCTTTGTACTCAGAAGATTTTTGCCATTCTATTAGAGAGTCTAGCCAAACTCCCCAAGATGAGAATTCAATATTTTTGGCTTATTGTGTGGTTCTCTACCTACCAACACAACACCCCAGGAGCATGAACATATTCATATGACTTAAAGGCATGCCCCAGTTGCACCCTTCCCCACACATCACCCCATCACTAACACCCCACACCAGTGATCATCCCCTGCCACAGTTGTGACACTTCTGTGATACAAAATGTCTCCAAAAATTAAAGCAAACAAAATAACCAAATAAAGTTAAAAAGAAAGTGAAATAATAATAGTTTTAAAAATAAAGAACATTTTTTTTAATTTAAAAGTTGAAATAATTTAAACATGCTTTAGACATTCTGTCTTTCATCATTGTAAGATCTGTTTTCTTGTATGTATGGTGACAATTTCTTCCATATATTCTGCAAGTGTCTTTTTTCAATTTTATTTTCAAAGAAGCTTTAGGATACAGAAAAGTCACATAGACAATATAGGGGATTCCCATATACCCTCACTCTCTCCCTTTTACACTCTACATTATTAACAATATTTTACATGTGGATGGTACATTTGTTACAATTGATGTGTAAACTTGAAGTATTGCTACTTACCATCATCAAGGGTTTATATTATGATTGACTTTATGGACTGTACATTTTATACATTTTGATGAAATTTAAAATGGCCTGTTTCCATTATTACTAGATCATGCAGAACAATTCTAATGCCCATAAAATGACCTATGTTCCATCTATTCTATTCTTCCCTCCCCTTCCCCTCAGAACCTATGGTAACCCCTACATTTCACTTTTTGAAGAAAAAGATTTTTAGTTACTTACAATAAAATAAATGGCTTGACACATTATTTTGTTTTCTTTTACAAGGCACTGCATAAATTCTCAAGGGATTCTTGTCCCTCTAATTGAGAGCACAACAGGATTCCGCAGGATGAGAGCTTAATATTTTCTTGTTTATTGTGTGGGTCTGCCCACTGAGATAACACACTATGACAAGGTGAATACTTCCATAATCCATAGAAGCATGCCTGAAGTGCATCCTATCCCTTATATCCCCAATACCTGATGCTCTACGCCAGTAACTCTTCTCTTCCATATTTGCCAAAAGAACATTCCCAACATTGTAGTTTTAACCACAGAGCTACAAATCCCCAGATTGCATCTGCCAATGTCCATATGGGTAAAATCTATGATAAGGCAGATGATTGTGGTTGGGCAGTGGATGGGTGTGAGAATGGTGCTAACACATTTTCTATTGAGACAGTTCCATATGCAGCAATTACTAACTAATACAATGATCAATGTGAAAAAAACTGAAAGCACTGTGCATAATTGTCTGCTTCTTATTTGGCATTCCATCAGGTACTTGAAAAAAGCATTCAGAATAAGTCTGTTATTCAATTTTTTTTTTCAGATAAATGTATTAAAAAATGACTACCACTGAGGTTCTCTTGCAGGAAACCAGATTATTTTGAAGTTAAATGCATGTTTGTATGTGAAAAACTCATGACCCCGAATCAAAACCCTCTAGGAAGCATTTTGGGCATAATTTCAATTCTTTGTTTGAGTCAAACTTTTTTCATAAAGATCAAAAAAAGTTTGAAGATATAGGTCATTAAACATTGAATGATAGAAAAGATATATAGATTTTTCAATCAAGAGCTGTTTAATATTTATGAAGATTGTAGGAAAAGGGCAACATTTTGTTTAGAGGAAGAGAAAGAATCATATTTATTATCCATTGGCACAATATAGAACATGAAATCAAATCCTGCCTTCTAATGTATAAGCACAATAAGACATATATACAAAGACATTTTAATTCAATGTATAGATGTAAATCATCAGAACAATTCTGTTTTTAGTAAAACAGTATGTGATTTCAACTCTTACTTCATTATATTTAAAGACATACCTGACCAGAAGGTAAGGCCTAGTATCATGAGTAGTTCCAAGACACGAACCTTTGAGCTCTGAGCTATTGTGTCCTATAACCATGTACATCACTGCTTCTCTAGAATATAGTTTCATGACTTCCTTCCACAGGAATCTTCTCAAACTCCCTTTATATCTTTATTTCTGAGATGGTAGATGAAGGGTTTCTGTATGGGTGAGACCACAGTGTACATCACTGAGGCTGCTGCATCTGAATGGATGTTGTGTGAAGCACCAGGACTAAGTACACAATTAGGGTTGTACAATAAAATAAAGAAATGACTGAGAAGTGTGCTGAACAGGTGGAAAATGCTTTATATTTCCCCCAAGTTGATGAGATTGCATGAATGGAGAAAACAATCTTAGAGTATGAGAAAAGGATCTCAGCAAAATAACCCGTAACAAACAACCCAGCTGCAAAATACAGTGCTATGTAATCGAGGAAAGTATCAAAACAGGAAAGTTGGATCATCTGATTAAGTTCTCAGAAAAAGTGCAGGATTTCCAAGTGTTTATGAAAGGACAGCCACAACACCATTAAGCTGTGTCTCAAGGAATGCAGGACACTCATGTTCCAGGCTCCCAGAACCAGCAGGAGACAGAGCCAAGGGTTCTTGGTGACTGTGTAGTGCAGGGGGTGACAGATAGCCACAAAGTGGTCATAGGCCACTGTATTAGTCAGCCAAAGGGGTGTTAATGTAAAATACCAAAAATGGGTTGGTTTTTATAAAGGGTATTTATTTGGGGTAGAAGTCCACAGATACCAGGCCATTAAGCATTAAGTTTCTTCTTTCACCAAAGTCCATTGCCACATGTTGGAGCAAAACAGATACCAATGTTTGCCAGGGTTCAGGCTTCTTGGGTTTGTCTCTTCCTGGGGCTGCATTTCTCTCCGGGCTTAACTCCTGTTTCCTCTACAAGGTCAGCTGTAGATGACCTGGTGAATGGCTAGCTTCTCTCCTCCTGGGGCCTTCTTTCCAGCATCAAAACTGCTTCTCAAAAACTGCTTCCTCTGTCCTTTACCTTGCCTTTTATATTCGATTCCCCCACCCACCAAGGGGTGGGGCTCAATGCCCTACTGATGTGGCCCTGTCATTGCCCTAATCATAACTTAATCATGCCCAGATTAACAGATCAGTTTACAAGCATGATCCAATTATATTTTTGGAATTCATAATTACATCAAATTGGCCACCTGCTACAGCCACCATGGACAGGAGGAATTCTTCCATCCCTACAAGCTGCAAGATAAACTACATCTGGGTGATGCAGCCTCCACAGGTTATTTCTCTGCTCTCTGTCTATATATTCACCAGCATCTGAGGGACATTGGTGGTGGTGAAACAGATGTCACAAAGTGACAGCCTGGAGAGGAAGAAGTACATGGAGGCATGGAGATGGGAGTCTTAGATGATAGCCAGGATGATGAACAGGTTCCCTGTGAGGGTGACCAGGTACATGGACAGAAACAGCCCAAAGATGAAGGGCTGTAATTCTGGTTCCTCGAAAATCCCAGGAGAATAAATTCCAAAGTTCCTATATTATTTCCTGATTCCATGTGCCTGATGTTACTACAATGAAATAAAAAAAAAATGATTAGCTTTCAAACTGGCAGTCATTAGTAAACTAATTTATATTTTGATCTTAAGAAAATAATTTCCATATTTTGTTTAGGGTACTCATCTCCTGTGACCATCCTTGATTAGTATTTCATGTCCCATATTCAGAATATTATTGTAATAGTCAATATTCTAAGATCATTTGAGAACTCTATACATTCATTTGCTGAATTTATATTAAGTGCCAACTTAATGCCAGCCACTGCCTAGGCAATAGGCATACAGTAGGAAACAAGAGTGCCTGCAATTTGTTAATGAAGAAAGAATATAAGCAATAAATAATTATATGTCAGATAGTGACAACTGCTAAAGGGGAAAGACACCAGGTAAAGAGAAGCATGTCAACAAGGCATGCTATATTTTATTTGACATCCATGAGAAACCAGCAAACAAGATGACAATTGAAGATGAATTCAAGGAAGAGAATGTTGGAGCTAAAAGTAAACCAGGGATGGTCTCTGCCCAGAAGAAGGAGGCTTAGGTCAAAGGCCCTAAGCACAAAGCTTTTTTCAGAATTCAAGTGTAACAAGGAAGCCTGTGTGACAACAAGATGAGGAAGAGGAACAGTGTTTAGAGATGATGTCAGAGTTGAGGAAGGGTGAGTTGTTCTCACTGGTGCTGAAAATTCAAGACTCTGGGAGTCACTTATTCACATATTGTACATCTTGCACTTTATTAAATTGGTTGCAAAGCTATCGCACAAATAGCCACTCCTATTTCTATCTATATGTTTGCAACTAGACTCTGTATTAAAATACATTCCCACTGGAATTTATGAACCTATTTACTTTTTTCTAGGACAGCTAATACTTCACTTAAACGCAAACACACCATCACACAAGGATGACAGAGAATTCCTTTGTCTCCTGAGGAGAGTTATTACTTTGCTCTTCTCACCTCCAGCCTCACTGATTTGGTCAGGAGTGATTACTAGGCCAGCTGACAACATCAGATTTTCTTTTCCTAAAATAGTGAGAAATAGCATATAGGAATTCTAACTGCCATACCTCCTGAGGACCTATAAACCAGGGACTTCTTTTTGTTGTGGCCATTTTCTGCCATGTGTTTAAAAAACAAATTGTGCTCAATAATAATAGGGAGACAGAGAGTAATGAAATGGACATGAGGGTAAAGAAAAGTCATAAGCTCATGTTAAACCTCAGGGACTGTGATGAAGAAACCCTTTTTTCTGGTGGCATTGCAATCTAAGTTTTACTTGCTGGATGCCCAGAAAGAATAATGAAACATCAAAAGGCAAAAGCAGTATCTTTTTACAGTGTCACCCACTGAACAGATTGCACACCCTAAGAAGAAAATGAGCAAAGAAAATACATCAACATTTCACCAAAAAATACAACTACCAGAAATATTGGTATTTTTTTGTGTGAAGTAATAGAAAAGATTTTTAATGATTTTAAATGTTTAAAAAAATGGACTCTCCAATCAACTACCTATTATGTGGTAAGCATGAATAGGAATGAAAACATTCTAAGTCTTAATACCTCATCCTGTATAGTAGACATTATGGCTTCCACCAGGATAGAAAGGTTGACAAACTTAAACAATACCTGTTAAACCTAGCATAGTTCTTTCCTGCCAGCAAATGAATATTTTTCACTGATGATGAGATGAGGCTGGTTTTATAACACTTCAAATTTCTCATTCTTTCTGCACATTTCTGTCACCAATTCCAAGTTCCAATTTCATTTCCTTATCATGTCTCCCAGCAATTGCAATCCAAACAACCCTCTAGCTGATATTCACTTTGACCCACAGGGATCTTTTTACCTGATAAAGGTGATCTTCAAGATCCACACCTTAAAACCACTTGTGATTCCCAACTGGACAATGAAGACAAAATACCCAATTTTCAATGAAAGCTTGACCATCCATGACCAACCTGCCAGCTTCCCCTCACCCTATGCGAAGCCTTCATGGACACTGATGCCCAAGACATTGAACCTGAATTGCAACATCACCAGATCCTCATAGTTTCCATACTAAGTGGATTTATATCAATTCTTCCCTCTACCTTGTTCTGACAATTGCATTTTGTAATTTTTGCTCCCTTTCTTTCTGAAAACTCCAACACCCATTCAGGTTAGCCTGGAGTAATCTCCTTTCTGAAGATTATCCTTAACATCCCACTAGTAAGACATGTCCCTGCATTAACATGATTTGGGTGGAGTATACTGTTGCCATGTGTTGCCTTTATGGAATTCCAGGTCTTTTCTCCCTGCTAGACTGTGAGTACCTTGAGATGTGTAGCAATTTTCTACATACATTTTGTCCAGTAACCCAGATCATTTGGGACCTGGTTTATGAAAAGCTGAATAAATATACATTGTGTGAATGAATGAAAGAAGGTAGTCACATAGATAATGGAAATGATAAAAGGGAAGAAGCAGGGAAATATTAAATAGGTTTGAAAACATGCTATGGACAAGCTTTTCACATTTGGAGATGAGAATATAAATGTAGGACAAGACTACATTTTGTAAGATATAGAAAGGAGTAAATAAGATGCCATAATGAATAGAGTGTCTCAAACATAGTATGGGTAAGTACATATCAATTCATGAAACTTTCTTCTGCCATGTGTGTGCCTGCCTGTGTGTGCACTGGAGATCACAAAGTTAAATATATTTTTGATGCTGAGAAATGGTTGAAGTTTGGAAGCCATTACACTAAAGTCAAGGAAAGATCAAAAAGAAGGCCATTCCCTACTAGTGGGAGAAGTTCCTGTGAAAGGAGAGACAACAGAAGAGCAATTTTGGCAAAAGAACAGGCAGCCATGGGAGCAGAATCTCTTCCAGAATCCAGGGTCACAGACAGAGCAAGTGTTCTTGCTGCACCTGCCTTGTCATGTTCTTCATATCATGCCCTGATCTACCTTATATTCCTGTGCTTGTCCCATGTTTATTATAACACAATGATTTTTATCTGGTCATGTAATATATGAAGGAAGTCCCTGTCTCACCTTTTTCATGTGGTATTCTTCTCTTTATTGTTCTAGAACTTTGGGTTTTGAATTCTTCCTTGAAAAAAAATGAAAAAGACACCTTCCAGTCCTTATTCTGTTCATTAACCAAATCCTTCCTGCTCACTTTTTCTGTAAAATCCTGCATATGCCATGACTATCTATGCCCTTAAACTGATTAACTTCCTTCATCAGATGTATCTCTCAGGTCAATATGTCATACACACACTTAACTTGTATTCTGATTTTTCCAGTATAGTGTAATATCCAAATTAACAGATACTTCACTTGCATTTCTGTGCTTTGTGTTTTCACTAAGGTATATGCATATACATGCATTAATGTAAACAACAAACAAAGAAAATATAGAGTTATTAAATAAAAAAATTATCAGGGAGAATGTAACCAGATTAAATATAGTTGTTTCTTTAAAAAGAAAAAAAGGAATATCTAAAAGTAACATCTAAAAGCAAAATAAAAAAAATTGTTTTAAAATATTAAAATGCATTAAGAATTAAACAATGATTTGAAAATTACAATGTGCATATACAAGTACAAATTTTTAATAATCCACTACTAAGCAGTGTCAAAAGTCACAATTTCATCCCATATAAATATTTGTGGGTTCAAGTATGCTAAAAGCTTGGATAGAGAAAATGGGAAGTTGAATGGTTAAGAATGCCTTCGTAAGATGGCAGAGGTGATGAAATTTGTAAAAACTCATGTAATCACAAAGGGGAATGATACAATGAGAAAAAAGGGATGTGAAAATACATGACAATATGTATGAAAAGTGATTTGTACCTTGAATGCTGAAGACTTTTCTAAGCTGAAAAGCAGTTTCAAGAATAAAATATGCAACATTGATTGATTTGATTATACAAAATTTATAAACTTACACTCATTACTGCAAGTATGTTTATACAAGCACAAAAGACATAAAAGGCAGACTAAAAAGTTGGTGATAAAACCTGCAGTTTATGTTTGACAGAATGCAATTATAAACAAGAATAAGAACTCAGACCTAAAATTTAATAGCAAAAATGAGACCAAAATCATGCAATGAAGAAAGCGAATCAATAAGAAACAGGCCTATTTAACATCACCAATAAAAAAATACTTGCTAGGTAAATCCTTATTACATTCATTTCAATACATTAAAGAAAAAACATTATTTTTCATGTGAAAATGAAACCCAAGAGCATACATCTCAGGAACTGCTGTAGGTAAAATCTATCTCCATTGTTGGATCACATGACTGGATCTCTCCTGTCATGACTGAAACCTGCTCCTATATAACTCATCTTAAAAATAAGAAATGAACTGCCCTCATATCACTGTCCTTTCATCCACTCTGATCCCCCCATTGCCTAATTCCCTAAAGTGAAAAACTTCTTAGAGAGATGTTCTACTTTTCCTAGAATCATTTACAGTCGCATTACCTCTTCTAATTGGGCTTTGATTCCCATCACTTAATTGTCAGCAGTGACCCTGACATGCTCAGTCCAATGGACTTTTCTGTTTTAAAAAATATTTTGCAAGATTTTATTGCAGTACATGAGAACATGAAAAATTATAATAAGGCATACAGCACTATTTCTTTCTAATCAATAAATTTTCATTATACTTTTTTATATATAAGATATATATATATATATATGATTAATCATTGCCTTAAATCATATCAGACAGTGTCAGAAACAGACTTTTTAAAGAGTTTAATTCTCCTTTTTAGGAATATAATGGATATATCTATGCAAGGACTCTATGAAAATTAGCAGTTATAATGGTTTAGTGCTAGATAGCAAAATTGGTAGTTTTATATATGATATCAATAAAATTTACAGCAGGAAAAACTATTACAAAGGATGAAATCCACAAAAACTAACAGAGGCTATATTTTAAAAACTGGATACCTTTTTAGTTACAAAACACATAATCATTTATAATTATTATTAAAGAATAAAATAAAAATTTAACTTATTTTTATAATGCAATAGTGGATACATTCCCTTAGCAAGCTAATGAGAGATGTAGAGTAAATTTACCATAACACATAAATACAGTTATTAATTAAGTGAAAGAGAGTACAAGCATGGTGATATCTTGGCTGTGGACTAGCCTGGACCGGCTCTCAGATGCCTCTAGATAACAGTTCTCACTTCTGTTCACTGCATTCACCTTAGGAGCTCATGAGGGAGGTAGGAAGAAAAATTTAGGTGGAGATGGAAGTTTATTCATACTGGCACAGCCACAGTCTATCAAGATGTACAGGTATGTCCATCCTTTATTTGCAGTGTTATTTATACACTATGGTTTATCATTCAAGTGTTACACAGAAGGAACACAGAATGCAACTCCCTGGAATCATTTCTGCTATGCCCAGGGATCATGTGTGTTGTGCCAAGGATTTTATGAATTGGGTACAAGGCATGCTGAGTTGGGGGACAAAGAGCTTTTTGAGCTAATAGCTGATTCATCAGTTGGGCCATTGCCTGAGTCTGTTTGGCCATGCCCAAGTCTTTAGCCCTCACATACTCCAACCCCGAGGGCAACAGCCTTAGCAGCTGTGGGGGTACACTGCAACCAAACAACACAGCAGCAATATAGACAGCAGCAGCTTAGGAGTATGCATGCTAAGCCTATTAGGATTCCCCCAAGAGCCCATTTCCAAGTGCCTAGGGACTCCCACCAGGCTTGTACAGGGTCTACCTGTGATTTCTGTATATTTTGTATTTCATAATACATTTCATGCAGGGCACCCTGAATGGATTCTTTATTATCAGGAATGTAGACACAACATTCTATATGAATTAATGCACAACTTCCTCCTTGTGTGACAGTTAATATATCTAGGGCCATTTGATTCTGTAACGCAAATGTCGTATTTGGTCAGTATAAAGGTTTATTTTTGTCTGATATTAACATGTTGTAGTATTAGCATACATTTGTTCAGCTTCAAAGAAAAATGGTCTTAAATACGCAATTCTGCCCATATTGATATTTCGCATATTGATATTTCACAAAATATATTTAGTTCATAATAGAGCAATCCTACAGTAATTGTCCTTTTGTGCCTGGCTTGATTCACTCACATGCATTTTGGTAAATTAACATGAGAATAAGACACTTTATTTTCTGTTCTATATGTTTCAAATTATATTTGAACTCATTTTCCAAAATATCCAATTATTTCTTTTTAGAGCTACATGACAAAACTACAACTTGACCAAATTAAAGTTTTCAGCAAAATCTTTTGTTGCCTCCATATATGAAAATACTAATATGTTGAGTTGATTCTCATTTCATAATCTTAAAAACTTCCTCGTCCAATATTCCCATGTCACCTCACAATCATACATTGATTTGTTACACATTTTCAATCATAAGGCTTTTTCAATATTTTTGATTCTTTGTTGAATTGGTACATATAAATAGTAATATTTTGAAATATGAGTTTTTGGATGTGAAATCCACCTGAATGTTTACCCATTTGACCTTCAGAATGTTTGTGTCCTTATTGGAAGTCTATTAAAGTTACTAGGAAATGAGTGCTCAGTGAACACAGTCTTTCATTTATGACCTGAAGATTGTTTCAAATAATGTAAATTCCCACAAGCCCTACAAATGTTGTTGTATGAGTAAATTATTTCATGTGACATATATTTAAAAATATTTCCAGCATGAAATATCTGTCACTCCTCCTAGAGGTCTTGTCCTTCTAGAAAGACTTCTCCTAATTAGTATTTTTTGTTTGTTTAATTGGTAATTCCTACACTGAATTTTCTTTGTGCACCAAGGTTGGGCCTTAAGTAATTGGCTGTACACATTGATTACAAACTGATGTTTCTGCTGTTATGTTCCATCATTGCATTTAAAGTATAACATACATTCAGGCATTCCCACATTGAGTTCAGATGTTGAATTTTTCTCACCTCATTTTCTAGTTTATTTATAATTTAGAGGAATAGATGAAGACTCTTCTACTTTTATTGTTAGTTCACTCATATCATCAAACCATCAACAGACAGTTTTGCTGCACATATGACATTGTACCGATTCTATTCAGTATGAATTTAGATAGGATGAAGTAATAGGATGATGAAAAGCTTTTCCATGTTGCTTACAAACATAGTGTTTCTTCAGTATAAGTTAAAGGTTAATTTGATGGCTGCAAATCTCTTCTATATTCAGAATAATATTAATGAATGCTGTCATATACTTAGGTCAAAACATTACCTGATAGTTTTCCAATATACATGCCTTTTTTTCCAATTTGGGTTCTTTGTGTTGTGTAAGCTTACAAAAGTAAAGAAAACATTCATATGGTTTCTCTGTGGTGTGCAGACACTCATTTCATCTAAAGACAGATCAAAAGCTTTCCCACATAGACAATATTCATGTGTATTCTCCTAATTGTGAATTCTCTCATGTTGCTAAGGCCTAGCAATGGCTAACCCACATGGAAGATATGCACAGGATTTCGTTTGACTGTGAGCTGCTCTCATGTTTACTAATGCCAGAATAATGGGTGAAAGTTTTCCCACTTGGATGGAATTCCTAGGCTTTTTCTCCAGTGTGAAAATTCTCATGGATTCTACAATAAGAACATGTTCTGTAAGATTTCTCACATAGATGGCATTTTTAGTGTTTCTCTCCAGTGTGAGTCCTCACATGTTTTCTAAGAACATAACTAAAGGCAAAGGCTATTCAACACAAATGGCATTCATAGGGTTTCTCTCCAGTGTGAGTTCTCTGAGGTTGTCTAAGGGCTGAAGATTCTTTGTAGCCTTTTCCACATTGATGACATTCATAGAGTTTCTCTCCACTGTGAGTTCTTTCATGTTGTCTAAGGAAACACACATGAAGAAAGTTTTCAGCTGAGATATTGGCAATGTAACCTATGGAGTCAGTGACCTTTAAAATGTAGCTACAGACTTCCTCCAAGAAGAAGGGGCTCTCCTGGACCCATCCAAGTGGAAGCTGTTCAGAGATGTCATGGCAGAGATCATCAAGCATCTGGTTTCATTGGGAATTCTGGTATGCAAATCAGATTTGCTTTCCAATTTGGAGGAAGAATAACTGTGGAGAGAAAGAATAGGTTTTCTTCATGACTGGAGTTCATGCAGGCAGTGTGGCTATAAAAAAAAAAAAGAAAGAAATGG
>JAQZBX010083301.1:0-13409 GCA_029593785.1 Cabassous unicinctus
TCAGGGCACACTCTTCACCAAGCCAGATGAGGGTTTGGACCTAGGAGGCAGTATGGTGATAAAATTTGTGGAAGCACTTCAGCAGCGAGGCTGTCTGCCATACCACATATTTTTTGACAAGGTTTTTACAAGTGTCAAACTGATGTCCATTTTGAGGAAAAAGGGCGTGAAGGCCACAGGAACTATCCGTGAGTACAAGACTGAGAGATGCCCCCTTAAAGATCCCAAAGAACTAAAAAAAATGAAGAGGGGCTCATTTGATTACAAAGTTGACGAGAGTGAGGAGATCATCGTGTGCCGCTGGCATGATAGCAGTGTAGTCAATATCTGCTCCAATGCGGTGGGCATAGAGCCGATGAAACTGATGAGTCGGTACTCGGGAGCAGCCAACCTGCGGACCCAGGTCCACCAGCCATCATTGGTAAGGCTGTACCAAGAGAAGGTGGGTGGCGTCAGCCGGATGGACCAGAACATCGCCAATTACAAGGTGAAGATTCGGGGCATGAAATGGTACTCGAGCTTCATTGGCTACGTCATTGATGCTGCCCTCAACAATGCCTGGCAGCTGCACAGGATCTGCTGCAAAGATGCCCAGGTGGACCTCCTTGCGTTCCGCAGATACGTTGCTTGTGTGTATCTGGAGAGCAATGCTGACATATCATCTCAAGGGAGGCAGAGCAGGCGGCTGGAGACTGAGAGCCGCTTCGATATGATCGGCCACTGGATCATCCACCAGGACAAGAGAACCCGGTGTGCCCT
The DNA here is from genome assembly GCA_029593785.1 of Cabassous unicinctus. Taxonomy (NCBI): domain Eukaryota; kingdom Metazoa; phylum Chordata; class Mammalia; order Cingulata; family Chlamyphoridae; genus Cabassous; species Cabassous unicinctus. The sequence continues at coordinate 760 of JAQZBX010083301.1, forward strand.
CTGCCACTCGCAGACCAACACGCGGTGTGAGAAGTGCCAGAAGGGCATCCATGCCAAGTGCTTTAGGGAGTACCACATCCGATGATTCAAGTGCGGGGCACTGGAGGGCTTCTTGGTACATACCCAGTAGGTTGTTTGTGCCACATCCAGTGATTCCACAAAGGAGTGTGCAGCCGTTGGAGGGCTTCTTGGCACATACCCAGTAGGTTATGGTTTATAATAAAATGTTTACAACTAACTATAGGAGTTGGAGCACTCCTATTTTATTTGTATGTTGGGAAAAAAAAACAGATTTATATCCAAGTCAGATATCCCTGGTGATTTGGTTTTGTATTCTCTCCCTGTCCCCATTATAGTTATTGTCATAACTGTCAATATTTTTTGCTTGCTGCCTCAGCATCCATCTTACTTTGGCTAAGCTACTTGCCTGAACACTGACCTTTGGCCCAGTTAATAATCAGCTTTCCAACCCGGGGGCATAAACTCTGCCTGAGCCCAAAGCTGCATCTGTGGCCACTACCCAGCACACCTCCCCCAAATCCCAGTGAAAAGCTAACCATCTCCACTGCCTTCCAACCTTAAGTCCCTTTTCCTTTTTGTACATGAGTGCTATAAACTAAATTAATCCTTGACTCTGGGACATCCATCCTCCACCCCTGGACCACAATAAAGGCAAAAACCCATGCATCTCTCTCACTCTGTGTGCTCCCCATCTGCTGGTTGAGACACCCAAACCAATCTTGCTTCCTGTCAGCCCCTCCTGGCACCTCTCTCTCTGGGACATGTGAGTAAGAAACTGTCTTTTCTTAGCATTATGGCCTTGGTTTCCCCTTGTGTCACACCTGACTTCCACCTGGATACAAGTTTAAAATTCAACTTAAATTTGAAACAGTTATCCTTTTAAACTTTTTAAAATATTCCTAATGTAATATAAATTAAGATTACTTACATTAGTAATCTCAAATGTTTGGAAATCTTTATTTTATAGTTATTTATTTCAACTTAATCTCTTTTTATTCAAATAGAAAACCTGATTTGTTCAGTCCTCTTAGGACAAGCAAATGTAGCCAAAAGCTTACCAAAAAAACTCAGATGAATAGTAAAACGGTTTTACTATTGTGCGCTTTGGTTTATAATCTATGATAAAGGCAATATTATTTAAGTGTTATATCAATATGATAAATTTATTTCACATTTATCCAAGGCTGTGTCAAACTGTCCAGGGATAGATAATGTGCTTTGTGTTTATCCACAGTGTGGGAATTGCAGATTTCATGGTTTCTTCATAAAAATATTTTCCCAATGTAGGTATATCCATGTGAAATCCATTTATATAGCATGAGATAGGGATCTATTTTCTTCCCCAAAAGGAGGATGATCAGCATCATTTATTAAAAGTTGTATGTTTTCTCACTGATTTAAACTCCATCTTTATAAATTCCTGAATTTAGGAGGGAAATATTGAAACAAAACTTATGTTGGAAAACCTAACAATATATTCCCTAAGAATAAACTAAATACATGTAAAAAGTTGAGCCTTACCAAAAAATAGATTGTGGCAGTTTGAGATTATTTATGAACCCCAAAAAAGAGAAGGATTTTGTTTGTAAACTGGTCTGTTCCTCTGGATGTGGTACCCTTTGATTGTATTAAATTCCAAGTTTTTAAGTTTGCTCGATTAAATCAATTTAGGGCCTTTGATTCAGCCACATCAGTAAGGCATGACTCAGGTAAGTCCCCGCCCCCTTGGTGGGCTGATTTAAATGGACACCCACAGAAGACGACACAGGAAGAGAGAGAGGTCCATAGATGCCAGAGGAGAGAAGGCTCAAACAGCTCAAGCCCGGGGAGAACTGATCCATTCACCTGACAGTTTGCAGCTGAGCAGCAAAGAAAGCCTGGAAAGGAGCCTTATGCCAGACTGATACAGGAAGCCCTGAGAGACAAGCCCTATGCCAGCCTACAGCGGAGATGGAAAGAAGCTGGGCCCATGGAGCCTTAAGAGGAAGAAGGAAGGAAGAGACTAGGCAGACATTGCCTGCCATCTTGCTTCAACACGTGGCAGCTGACTTTGGTGAGAAAGTAGCCTTGATTTGGACTCTTTAGGGCCTTGTAACTTTAAGCTTTTACCCCCCAAAATGCCCTTTATAAGAGCCAGCAGATTTCTGTTACTTTGCATCAGCACCCCTTTGGCTGACTAACTCAGAGATGATGTTGAATATTTATCTTCTGTCTGGGAGAGAATTTTCCACAACAGCAAAAAACAAAACTCAAAAAACAAAAATGAACACATCAATAGGTTTGACTGTTGAAAATTGTAAAATTTACATCCATTATCAAAGAAAATTAAAATGTTTAAAAATTTAGAAAATATATTCCAAATAATTACATTTGTAATACTGTCAAAGAATAAAGATCGTGTAAACATATAGATGGCAAGAAAAAAGTGTGCAATGTTATATAAATAGATGAAGGAAGGAAGGTGAAAAATTACCAGTGAAGATAAATAAGAGGTTTCACTCTGGTGGCAAGAGAATGCAAAGAAATGTAATTTTTAGAAACCCTTTGTTTCATCAGATGCATTTGGTTATTTATAAATTACTGCTGGTGTGGGTGTAAGAAGCTGGGCAGATTCAGTCACTCCTGAGGGAGTGTAGATGTGTGTAAGCTTTCTGAAGAGTGACTTGTTAAAAGTCCATCCAGAATATTAAAAATTGTTCATACCCATAGGAAAAAAAATCAACCCATAGTGATAAAATAAATGCAGAGAAGGAACAGAGCCTCCCTGCAATCAAATTCCAATTAATAGATGTAGAAGGAAAAATGGGAATAGAATACAACCATTTGACAACACAGTAATAATTTTGCAGGCAAGAACCCATCAGTTGATGCTAAACTTGGTAGGGAAAAGCATCTCCTTAACAAAATGCCTATCAGTTCCAAAAAAAGCACAGTAACTCAGTTGAGGAGCCAGGCAGACACCATCTCAACCAAGCAATCAAGTTAATACCTCCAATAATGAGACATCAACATCGTGTGTGTCCTCCCACTCCCCTGTTTGGTGCACTGTAGGAGTCCTTCCCCAAATGCATTCCAAATCACAAGAAGCATGAGATGAAGCCAAATTGAGGACACTCCACAAAACAATTCAGCAATACCCTTCGGAAGTGTCAAGGCCAGGAAAGACATTGATAGTAAGGAACTCTCCAAAATTGGATAAGACCAAGGAGATATGACAAAATGCAGTGTGTCATCCTAGCCTGGGGTCCACAAAAAATGTTTCAAAATGGGTTCCAAAAAAGGATATTAGTGAGATGGTTGGTGAAATTCATGTCTGTAGATTATTTAACAACATTTTATAAATATGAATTTCCTTGATTTGACAATTATTCTATGGTTATGCAAGATGCCCAGCATCTGAAGAAGATAGATAAAGGGAACTATATGAACTAGTTTTGAGACCTTTTTGTAAATGAAATAATTTCAAATAGATCATTAAAACAACCCCCCCCCACCTACCTTTGGTGTACTAGTTACATCATTAGGAATCTAGCCTCAACACTTTCAAATGCTTGTAAGAAGAATTTTGTTGAGCAAATTCATTTTACATTTTTTAAAATTAAATTTTATGTTTAAAAAAGCTTTATATTACATAAATTTTACATAAAAAATAAGGGATTCCCATATGCCCCACTCCCTCTCCCTCCCATGCTTTCCCACATTAACAACATCCTTCATTAGTGTGGTACATTTGTTACAATTGATGATCCCATATTGAAGCATTGCTACTAACCATGGACTACAGTTTACATCATAATTTACACTCTGTCCTGCACAATTTTATAAGTTATGACAAAATATACAGTGGCTTGTATCCATCACTGCAATGTCATGCAGGACAAATCCAGTGTACTAAAAATGCCCCCATATTACACCTATTATTCCCTCTCACATCCCTCAGGATCTCTGGTGGCCACTTCCTTTACATCAATGATAAGAGTTCTTCCATTGCTAGAATAATAGGTCTATAGTAGAATAATAGTAAGTCTACTTTAGTCCATTGTTCATTCCCTAATCTTAAGTATTCTGGGATGGTGATGCCCACTCTGTTTCTAATTGAGAGAGGGCTTAGATCCCATGGGGCAGATAGAGCTATCTTGCTTGCAGTTGCAGACACTCTGTTCCTTGGGATGGGCATTGTCCATCATCATCTCCTTTGTTGTCCTGGGTGAGTCCATTGAACTGGAGAGTAGGTGTTACAACTCATTTGAGATTCAGGGCTTAACTGGCACATGGACGGACCAAAGATTTTAATTCTCTGGGACATATATTTATCAAGTGTAATTCTAATTATAGGTTGAAATAAAAAGGGCAGAAGAGCCAGGTGTAGGGAACCTGTAAATGAGTCTAACTGTGTTACAGTGGGGAGCATACATTCCAAAGTAAGACCCACGGACAGGGTGCCAAATTCCTGGGTTGTCTGCCCTGCTTATAATTTCTGGATATCTCTAGAGCCTTCAGGAGCCCTGCTATTTGATGCAATATTTACTTTGGCAGTCAATGAGATCCTGCTGAAACTTGCATAAATGTAACCTCTGGAATCACCTCCCAACTCACTTTGAAATCTCTTAGTCATAAAAACTCACTTGTATTTACCATTTCCCTCTTTTGGTCAAGGTCTTTTTCCAGATGAATTGCTAGTTGGTGCTTGGTAATAATCGCTTGGTGCCAGGAAGTCTCCCCGGGAGTCATATCTCATGCTGGGAGGAAGGTAGTGCATTTATATGCTGAGTTTGGCTTAGAGAGAGCCCACATTTGAGCAACAAGGAGGCTTTCAAGAGTTAACTCTTAGGCAGTATATAATACTAGGCTAAGTTTCAATTTCATGAGAAAAGGTTCATAAGTACAATCATCAATATCAAGGGCCTGGCATAATGGTCTGTTTGCCTTCACTTCACTTTTACTTTTCTATGTTCACCTCCCACATCATGACAACCCAGACAGATTAGCAGATATCTGTCAGATTTTCTGACCTTTCTGATGGTTCAATTGATGAATTGAAATGGTTGTGAAAATAGTTTTTGAAGCTTCTATAAACTACTGAACTGCCAATTGTGCCTCCTCTCTTAAGAGCTAAAGGTATTCTCCCTTGGAGAGATAAATAGTCTTAGGTTGTAATAGATGTAGATCTGTAATCTCAACCTTTTATTTGGAATGTTAAAACAATTTATATTGTTATTGTTGACATGATCGGGTTGAAACCTTCAAGTTTGCCATATTTTCTATTTGTCCCATCTATTTTTCCCTTTTCTCTCTTATTTTGCTTTCTTTTTGGTTTGGGTAGTTTTTATGATTCCATTCATCTCCTTTATTGTCTTATTAACTGTACCTCTTTGTTATAAGTGGTTGCTTTAGGATTTATCCTATACATCTTTAACTTGTTACACTCTAACTTCAAGCAATATACCACCTCACATACAGAATAAGAATGTTACAACATTATATTTTCATTTCTACTTTCCTGGCTTCTAAAAAGTAATTTTTTTATTTTACTAACACATATAACAAAATTTACTATTTTAACCATTTTTAAGTGTACAATTTGGTGGCATTAATGATATTTACATTGTTGTTCTACCATCACCAATATCTATCACCAAAACTTTTTCATCACTCCAAACAGAAACTCCATACTCATTAAACAATAACAACCACCCCTCTTCCCAGCTCCTGGTAATCTCTAATTTTCTTTCTGTCTCTGTCAATTTACTTATTCTGGATATTGCATATAAGTGGAATCATTTGTCCTTTTATGTCTGGCTTATTTCACTTAGCATAATGTTTTCAAGGTTCAGCCATGTTGTAGCATGTATCAGAACTTCATTCATATTTATAATTGTTCCATTGTATGCATATTCCACAATTTGTTTATTCATTCATCTGTTGATGGAAACTTTTTTTCCAACTTTTGGTTATTGTGAATAATACTGCTATGAACATTGGTATATTTGTCATACTTTTTTCTATATATGTCATAAACCCCACAATAGATTACAATTATATTTGCTTTAAATAGTTATCATTTAAAGAGATTTAAAAAAATAATACAGTTTTTAAAAATATTTACCCACATATTTTCCATTTCTGGTGCTTTTCATTCCTTGAGTCAATCCATTATTTCTACCTGCTATTATTTTCTTTCTTCCTGTAGGACTTCTTTGAGGAAGTGCTGGTATACTAGTGATGAATTCTTTCAATTTTGCATGTCTGAAAAGAGGAGAGGATGATGTTGAGCATGTTTTTATGTGTTTATTGGTCATTTGTATTTTTTGGGGGAGAAATTTCTATACAAAGGTACCCATTTTTAAATTGGGTTATTTCTTGTTGACTTGTTATAGTACTTTTTATATTCTGGATTCTAGGCCCTTATTCTATGATTTTCAAACACTTTCTTTCCTTTGGGTTGTCTTTTCCCTTTATTGATAGTGTTCTCTGAAGCATAAAGGTTTTTAATTTTCATCAAGTCCTATTTATTTATTTGGTTGCTTGTGCTTTTGGTGTCATATAAGAACCTATTACCTAATCTAAGGTCATGAAGATTCATACCTGTGTTTCTTCTAAGCATTTCATAACTTTATTTCTTAAATTAAGGTCTTTGATGCATTTTGAGCTCAAGTACCATTTCATACCCCAAATCTTCACCTTGTACTTGGTGATGTTCTAATCCATCTGGCTGATGCCTACACCTTCTGGAGTTAATTCTTGTATATGGTGTGAGGTAGAGGTCCAACTTCACTCTTTCCATGTGGTTATCTGATCTTTAGCCTAGTTAATAATCAGCTTTCCAGCCCTGGGGCATGAAATCCCCCGGAGGCCAAATCCACAGCTGTGATCACCACCCACACACCTCAGCTCACCCAAAACCCAAATGATAAGCTAATCGTCTCCACTACCTTCAGGTCCTCAGTCCCTTTTCCTTTTCATGTGTGTGCTTTAAGCTGATCTTTGTTATTCTCATACAAATTACATATTTTATACATTGTATTCTCATTAACACAGATTTATAATATTGCTTTACTAGATCATAATTTGAATTAAATATGAGAAAGTACTTGCAAACAAAAATTCATTTATACTGTCTTTAATATTACCATGTAGTTGACTTTAGTGATGTTCTTTAATGCTCTGTAAATTTGAATTCCTGTCTAGTGTCCCTACATTTCAGCCTGAAATTTCATCCTGTAGTTTTCTTATAGAGCAGCTCTGCTAGTGATGAATTCTCTTTTTTTCTTTATTTGGAATGTCTTATTTTCTACTTTATTTTTAAATGACAGTTTTGCTAGATATTTAATTCTTGATTGACAATCTTTTTTATTTTATTTTATTTTTTAGGATTTATCTTGATGCTCTTGGCATTCATGATTTCTTATGAGAAATTTGCTGTTATTCTTACTGAGGATCCTTGTACACAATGAGTTGCTTCTGTCTTGCTGCTGCCAAGATTCTTTCTTTATCTATGAATTTCCAAAGTTTAATTATATGAAGTGTCTAGTTATACATCTCTTTGAGTTTATCCTACTTGGAGTAGTCAAGCTTCTTGGATGTGTAGATTAATGTTTTTCATAATTGGACATTTTTAGCCACCATTTCTTCAAGTATTCTTTCTTCCCCTTCTCTCTCTTATTATGGAACTCCCTTTATATATACTTTGGTGTTCTTGATGGTGTCCCACTGATCCCTCAGGGTCTGCTCTCTTTCCTTCATTCTTTTTTCTTTCTGCCCCTCCGACTGGATAGTCTCAGTGGATCTATCTTTAAGTTTTAGGATTCTTTCTTCCACCTGATCAAATGCTGTTGAGCCCCTCTTGTGAATTTTTCATTTCAGTTATTCCACCTTTCAACTCCAGAATTTGTTTTGTACCTTTTTATAATTTCTGTCTCTTTATGATATTCTCTGTTTGCTGAAACATCATCTCATATTTACTTTCTTTTTGTTCTTTAGGCATAGTTTCCTTTAGTTCTTTGAACATATTTAAAATAGTTTATTAAAGTTTTTGTAGTAAGTCCAACATCTGGTATTCCTCAGGGACAGTTTCTATTGACTGTTTTTTTCCCTCTGTCTTTAGTTAGCCTGTTGATTGCCCCAACTTGTATCTACTAGTTGAGGCAGCCACGCTGTAATTGTTTTTGACAAAATGCTCCTTAAGAAAAGGCTTTGCCCTGGACAAGTTGTGAGTCACATAAAACAAAGAGACAATCTCGTGAGTGGAGTGTTCAGAAATTCTACACTCAAATAATGACAGTTACTTGGGAATTAGGCTTTGAAGGAACTCCACTCCCTTTCTCTCCTTCCATTGACTGCCAGGGTGGGGTTCTTTCCTATAATTTGGGGCTCTTGGTTTTTAAGACTATAGTGGAGGTGTGTGTGTTTCTTGAATAAATGCTCCTGTGATTGCTGAAAGCCTTTGTTTAACTTCCAGAGTTCTGAAGTTGATTCTGAAAGAAAGTTGAACAGTTTTTGCTATTATTCTCATTGCTTTTATGGATGAGAAAATCTTCAGAGGTCCTTACTCTGCCATTTTCAGTGACATCATAACATGATACATTTTTGGAAGGTAATTTTTTGCTCTTTATAATTCTAGTTTGGCAGGGTTTTTTTTTTGTCTCATGACAAGAGGAATGTATGTAATGGAAAAAAATGCCTTTTTCTCTCTGGGTGCTTTAAGAGTATCTCTTTATAACTAATTTTAGAAATCTAATTATTTTGTGTCTTGGGATGGTTTTCTTCATGTTGCTTTGGATTAACTGAGCTTTACAGATAAATGTAGTTTTAAACCCTTGGGTTGGTGTCTTCTGGCTGACTGGCAATTTTTGGACTCCTTGGCTTTTCTGTCACATGGCAACGAACATGCATGGCAATGTCTTCTTTCTCCTCTGGGTTCTGTTGACTTCTGGCTTCTGGCTGCTCCCTGTTGCTTCTCTCTCTGATATTCACTCTTATAAAGCAGTTTATAAAGGACTCCAGTAATCTGGATTAAAGCCCAACCTGATTTAGTTGTGCCACATATTAGCTGATCTTAAAGAGATCTTATTTACAATGGGTACACAACCACCAGAATGTGGACCAAGACCAAGAACATGTCCAAACTGGGTGACAATTCTGTCCACCCCATGTGTCACACAAAGAGCCATAGAGATGTAGAGAAGAGTCTGCAGCATGCAAGAATATACTATACATAAAGGAAAAACTGTTAAAAGATGATTTATTTAGTATGAGATCTTGAAGAAATGGAAGGAGGATTACTAAAAGTGGTTGGGAGGCAAGACTAGATAACCTATTTATTTTATTTTATTTTTATACTTAGAATTACAGGCACTTGGATGAGGGATGAGATTAAGTAAATAGATTTCCCCATAGAAAAGTAGTAGTGGGAGAAATCACTTAATATTGGTGGAGTAATATATATGGTTTTGGATTGTGTTTCTTTTTCTGTTTTAATGTGAGGGGATAAGTGGTAGAATAGATAGGAAAATTCTTTCTTTATGATGCCTCATGACCTGATCATCTAGATCTTTTTCTTGCATACACTGCTAACTTTCTTTTTTTAATTTTTTAATTTTTAAAAAGGTACTTAGATTACACAAAAAATATAGGGATTCCCATGTGCCCCATTTCCCACACCTCCCACAACCTCCCACATAAACATCCATCATTAATGTGGCACATTAATTGCAATTGATAAACACATCCTGGGGCTTTGCCATTGAGCATGGGCCATAGTTCACATTGTAGTCTACACTCTCTCCCACACAGTTCTGCATGTTATGTGATGATATAAGATGGCCTATATCTGTCATTGCAATGTCATTCAGGACAATTCCCAAGTCCCGAAAAAGACCCCGTATTACAACTGTTTTTCACTCTCCCTGCTCGCAGAGCCTTCAGTGGCCACTGGCTTCACACCAATGTTGTAATTTCTTCCATTGCTAGAACCACAATATGTCTATAGTAGAATACCAGTAAGTCCACTCTAGTCCATAGCTCTTCACCCAATCATGAGGATTCTGGGATGATGATGTCCAGTTCACCTCCAACTGAGAGGGGTTTTATATCCCATGGGGAAGATAGATGGGGCTATCCTGCCTGCAGCTGCAGTCTCGCTCTGTTCCCTAGGACGGCCTTTGTCCATCATCATCTCCCTGCCAGTTGTCCTGGATGAGTCCAATGAACTGTAGAGTAGGTGTTGCAGCTCCACTGAAGTTCCGGGCCCAGCTAGCACATGGATAGCCCAAAGACTCAAGTTTCTGGACGTACACCTACAGACTCCAGCACCAAGTATAGGTGTAAATAGAAAGGACAGAAGAGCCATGTGCAGGGAAGACATAATTGAGTCCAACTTGGTCACTTTCAGGAGCACAAATGCCAAGGTAGGGCCCACTGTCAAGGCACCAAATTCTGGAGCTATCTGCCCTGACCATAGGACCTGGGTGTTTCCAGAGCCCTCAGGAGCCCCACTATTTGGGGTGGTATTCACTTTGGAAGTCTATGAGGTCCTGCTGAGATGTGTGTAAGTGTTACCTCTAGGATGACCTCCCGACTCACTTTGAAGTTTCTTAGCTATATAAACTCATTTGTCTTTACCATTTCCACATTTTATTTGAGGTCTTTTTCCAGCTGCATTGCTGGTTGGTGCTTGGTAGCAATCCCTTGGTGGCAGGGAAACTCATCCCCAGGAGTCATGTCGCACGCTGAGGGGAAGGTAATGCATTCATATGCTGAGTTTGGCTTAGAGGCCACATTTGAGCAACAAGGAGGCTCTCAGGAGGCAACCCTTAGGCACCCCATAACAAAAAGGTAAGTTTCAATTTCAAGAGCAAAGACTCATAAGCCTAGTCATCAATATCAAGGGCCAATCAGTGGATCATCCTCCTTTGCCAGTCACTGCCCCTGCACTTGGGGGACTGTTGCTGCTCCCTTAGAGAATGTGGCAGAGCTCTCCAGGATGGGAATTCAGTATTCTCTCATTTATTGTGTGAGTCTCCACCATTGTGACAATGCCCCGTGAGCATTTGAACAATTTTATATACCTTTTATGTATGTTCAGGTGAACTTCCTCCCATGCACCGCCCATCCCTGACACCCCACACCAACAATCCTCCCCCACCCCAGTTGTAACCGTTCTGTGGTCCAAAGCTTCTTCAAAGATGAAGCCATTACAATAGCCGAATACAATCAATAGGAAAATGAAATAATAATGATGTTTGAATATGAGATAAAATACATGAAAATAAAAAAAAATTAAATTAAAAGATTGGTATATTAAAAAAATGAAAAATATTTAAAAAATGTTTTTTGACATTTTGCCTTTCATCACTGCAATATCTAGTGTCCTGTCTGTATGATGGCACCTTCCCCCACTCACTCCCCAGTGTGTCACTATTTTTCATTTTGTTTTCAAAGAAGTTTTAGGTCAAAGCAAAGTCACACACAGAATACAGGGGACTCTCATATACCCAACATCCTCCCCCTTTCCTTCCCACCTTATTAATACATTTTTATATGTGGGTGGTAACTTTGTTATAACTGATATACAAATAGTGAAACATAGCTACTAAACATGGTCAATAGTTTACACTATGGTTTACATTTTAGACCATACACTTTCATAAATTTTGATGATATTTACCCTGTCCTGTGTCCATCATTGTAATATCATGCAGAACAATTCCACTGCCCGCTAAATACCCCCGTTCGATCTATTCTATTCCTCCCTCCCCATCCCCGTGGGGCCCACAGTGACCCCCTGGCTTGACTCGTTGGATGACAAGATTGATGGTTACATGCAACAAGACTGAGGTCTTGACACACTGGTTTGTCCTCCCCTATTAGGAACTGCCCTTGCTCTCGAGAGACTCCCACCTGTCTATTTCTGAACAAATTGGTCCTCCAGAGGATGGGAGTCCAACTTCTTCCTGCTCATTATGTGGGTCTCCACCTACTAATACAACACATTATGACAGAATGATCACACACACTCCCTAGAAGCCTGCTCCAGGTGCACGCTGTCCCAAATGTCCCTCACATCCAATCCCCTAAACTAGTAACCCTTCTTTGTCATATTGCCATACGAGCATTACCAACTATGTACTTTCAACCACATACCCACAAATCCCCAGTGTTCACCTGGTCTCTCTCCCAACCCTCCCCCAGTACCCTGGACCTTCTTACCCACCCTTCCCAATCTATCCACCTGTCAACTCTGCACCACCCAACCCAATAATATTACTACCCTCCTGTCTTTTCCCTTCAATATGCAACTACACTCTTTCAAGTTACCATAGATTACACCTGTATGGGTGATGGCTCACAACCTTCTCTTCTCTTTCTATTTCTTGTAAACCTATCTTCCAGACAATAACTCTCTGAGATGACTCAATTTCCTTAATTCATATCAGTGAGGTCATGTACTGTTCATTCTTCAATGCCTGGCTTGCTTCACTCAACATAAGGTCCTCAAGATTCATCCATGTTATCCTGTGTGTTAGCACTTTATTCCTTCTTACAGCTGAGTAATATTCCATTGTATATATGTACCACATTTTGTTTATCCATTCATCTGTTGATGGAAACCTGGGTTGATTCCAACTTTT
>JAQZBX010083302.1:0-13407 GCA_029593785.1 Cabassous unicinctus
ATGCCAAATATCAAATGACTGCCTTGTCTTAAAGGCATCAAGGGGTGTCTTTTTCTGATTTGGGTAAGAACCAATGTCTTCTTAACACGAAAAAATATCCTCCTGGAAGCTGACCAACTTCAGGGGTTACTAGGGCTTACTGAAGGATAGAACATATGTGTTATGGGCTAAAATATATTTTAATATATAAATATAGCATATTTTGGGCTGAAGTACAAATGCACAGAGAGGCTGTCTGGATATAGGACTTGAGTCAGCAAAGGTTTTTCCAAAGTACTTGAGATGCTGTGGGCAAGGTGTTTGGATGGCTTCAGAGTCGAATAAGTTTGGCAAATAAACACTGCATACTTTACCACACTCCCAGAGATGCACAATGAACATAAGCATAGTAAAGTCTACGAGAACTCCTGCAGTAAAGATACCTGTTTAGCTTTGTTTAACCCAGCATTTTCCAGACTGATTTGACTTCCCCTCTCCACTAGCCCTTGTAACACATGTTAACATTCGGGAGGACCACATACTGTGCAATACTGCTTTAGGTTACAGATAACAGATAAAGCAGGGAAGGTCTCCCACATTGTATGATGTAAAGGACAATGTTTTGGTACTTGGCCTCCATGATGGCATTACTAGTTTAACAAAAGCAAAAACAAATAAATAGGTTTGAGCAAATATATGTATGCGACATGAGTCAGAGGAAAGGGAAAGATCAGGTGTGTGTGTGCATGCGCATGTGTGTCTATGTGTGTATATCTTGCTGACCTAATCTTTAGTCAGAAAATGTTTTGGAATTGGAAGGAACATTGATAAGAACATTTAATTAAGACATTTATACATGGGGAAACTGATACTCAGAGAAAGTCACTTGCTTGACATCACAGATCTGCCACTTAGCAGTTTAGTTTTTCCCACCATGACATGTCATTTTCTGATCATACCAGGTAGAGGAGAAAGCGACAAAGGAAAAGGATGGAAGAAGCATTAATTTTCCATTTTTGACAGCACTTCATAAGGTAAAAAGGAGTATGTCATCTGTTATTTTATTGAAGACTCACAGAACCTCTGTCAGGGGGAACAACAAGCATTACTATTCTTAAACGGGTAAAAAATCAGAATAGGTTAACTGACTTGCTTAAGGCCCCATAGTTAATCACAGGCTAGAATCCAGGTGTGCTGGTTTCTCTGTTTGCCACTCCCAATATATATACCCCATATCCATTCTGTCCTTCTCTGCCCTGCTTTCTGTGTCCTAAGAGGTTAACTGCAGAAGAACATACAGTCCAAGCTCTTTTGAGGGCTGGCTTCCAGTTGGGTTCAGCAACCTGTCTTCCCATACATAGGAGTGCTTAATGTATTTAATAAGTGTTTTTAAGTAACCTATTAGTTCACATACATCTAACTCATATGTATTTAATTGTTGAACTAATTATATATATTATAATTTTTACAAAAAGCTCAGTAAAGTACATCTGGCAAGGTTGCTATTAGGTACTGCTTTGTGAGTCACTGCTTTAGGTGAATCTATGCCCTTTAAATATATTATAAACTCCATTTTACCCAATTTTGATCATTCATTCACTCATTGGAATGCTCAACTGATCTAAATTAGGTAAAGTAGGACTATAGTACAAACAGATTACAACAGTTTGAGTCGGTGTGGGATTATAAAGTAAGTAGAGTGAGGTACAGGAATACTTCCTTGAGTCAATAGGTTCTGAGCTGGACCTTGAAGCAAGCTATGTGGATTGGTAGTGGGAAGGTTGTTGAATTGCCTAGTTGGAGGAAAAGTTGTGTGTTAAAGAGTGATAAAGGGAAGAAATTTGTTGTCGTTAGCGCACTATGATGAGGCGGTTGAGGAGAGGATGCTGAAGGTTGGACTGAAGTGCTTGGATTTAACTCAATAGGCAATAAGAAGCCACCATATAATATTGCAACAGAGAGTAGCAGGAATGGGTAAAAATACTATGTAACCATGGTCATCATCATGGTATGTAATGGTGGTTCCTAAACATGGCTTAAAAAATACAGATGTCCATATGCCATCCCCAAAGATTCTAATTCAAGGAGTGGGTATGGTAGGGGTGAGCACAGGAAGTCAACAGCAACATATGAAAGGAGTAAGGACAACAGCCAGAACTAAGGCTGATAAACCAATGGTCTGCCTGTCTCCAAAGCCCATAATCCTAACTGCTCTACTGTTTATGACATTTTTATATCAATGCCTTTCCCTGCTCTTTTGCTCCATCTCCTTGAAAACTGCCCAGTATTCAAGGCCTCAGATGTAGTCTCCCTTGAAAAGCCTTTCCTGGCTCATGTCTCCCTCTCAAATGATGTCATCTTTCCTGTGGTTTTGGGACAGAATATGAGAAGATCTTAGAACTAGGGTTCAGGTGGGAACTACAGGAACTGAGACGGAATAGCTTTTGGGAAATTCTACACTGGGGTTTTGCGCCTGAGTGTATGTTCTAGCATTAAGATTGTTGTGAGGGTTGTAAGATGAAAAGAGTAATAATAAAGCCACCAATACCAGAAGCCTGAAGGATTAAAGCAAAAATTCCAATATGGTAACAATTTAAACCATAATGTAAACCATTGACCATGGTTAGTAGCTATGTTTCAATATTTGTACATCAGCTCTAACAAATGCACCAACCACATATACAATGTTATTAAGAGGAGAAGGGTGAAAAGGGGGAGGATGTTGGGTATATGGGAGTCCCCTGTATTAGGTACATGACTTTTCTGTAACCTAAAACTTCTTTGAAGACAAATTGAAAAAAAGTAAGACACTGGGGGAATAAACAGAAGAAAATGTCACTGTACATACAGGACAACAGATCTTAGTGATAAAAGGAAAAATGTCAAAAAAAATTTTTACAGTATTTTTCCATTAGTTTTTACTATCCCAAATTTTTTAAATTTTTTTTTAAATTTTTTTGTATTTTATTTCTTATTTTTAAAACTATCATTATTATTTCATTTTCTTATTAATTCTATTTAGCTATTCTATTGGCTTCATTTTTGAAGAGGTTTTGGATCAAAGAAGGGTTACAACTGTGGCAGCGGAGGATCATTGGTGCGGGGTGTCAGTGATGGGGGATACATGGGAGGAAGCTCAACTGGGCATACATATAAGGTAAATAAATGTGTTCAAATGTTCATGGAGCATTGTCACAGTGGGTGGAGATTCACATAATACCCGAAAGAATTTCGAATTCCCATCCTGGAGAGCTCTGCCACATTCTCTAATGGAACAGCAAGAATCCCCTGAGTACAGGGGCCAATGAATAGTGAAGGAGGATGGTCCATTGATGGGCCCTTGAACCTTGACTATGCTTATGAACCTTTACTCTTGAAATTGAAACTTAGCTTAGTATATAGGGTGCCTAAGAGTTACCTTCTGAAAGCCTCCTTGTTGCTCAAATGTGGCCTCTCTCTAAGCCAAACTTAGCATATAAATACATTACCTTCCCCCCAGCAAGCATGGGGCATGACACCCAGGGATAAGCTTCCCTGGCACTGAGGGATTACTACCAAGCACCAACTAGCAATGCAACTGGAAAAAGACCTTGACCAAAAGGGGGAAAAGGTAAAGACAAATGAGTTTATATGGCTAAGAGATTTCAAAGTGACTCAGGAGGTCATCCTGGAGGTTACACTTATGCACATCTCATCAGGATCTCATTGAATGCCAAAGTAGATACTACCCCAAATAGTAGGGGAGAGAATGTAAAATACAATGTAAACTATAATCCATCTTGTAGTGGCAATGCTCCAAAATGTGTTCATCACTTGCAATGAATGTACCACACTAATGAGGGATGTTGTTGGTGTGGGAAAGTATGGGAGATGTGGGGAGTGGGGCATGTGGGAATCACCTATATTTTTTATGTAGCATTTATGCAATCTAAGTATCCTTAAAAAATAAAAGTTAAAAAAAGAACCTCTGCCCTATATTTTTGATGTAACATTTATGTAATCTAAAGCTTCTTTTTAAAAAAAAATTAAAAAAAAGAAATCCACCAACACCAGAAGCCCAAAGGATTAAAACAGAAATTCCAATATGGTAGCAATGTATGAAAGATGTGGTATGATAGCTATTTCATGACAGAAGACTTGGGGGAAAAAAGAGATATAAATGGCTGACCACTAGATTATTCTGAAGTGGAGTGTGCAGTATGATCTGTTAGGATGTGTGGAGAAATTATAATTTCTACTTATATGTATGTTTTATTTGGAAAATAAGAAAGAAATTAAATAAACTTTACAATAATTAAAATAAAGACAGATGCTGGAATTTTCTCTCTGTTAATCAGACAGTTGCAACGCATGAGTGATAAGTGGGGATCTTATGGGCAGGATGAAAGTACCAGAACAAAGAGGGATTGGTGATTGTCATCCTCCCTTCCTTTATCAATATATCATATTGCAGTTTGTGTGTACCTAATTATGTGCACGTATTGAAACATATTGCAGTTTCTGTGTGCCTGGTTATGTGGAATTATAGATTAGATTGTCTAGCTTCAACTAAATGAATTCTCACAGACTGAGCAAGTAGTTTAAAAATTTGCCTGCAAATAAACCAGAGATTGAGGGGAAACATAAAGTTAGCACAAAATAATAACAAGAAAATGGCAAAGCTGTTATCTTTCTGCTCCTACAATGAGCTCTTTGTCAGCCACATTACCAAGTCAAAACAGCAACAATCTAATCAAGAAACTGATAAGAGATGGGCCAAAAAGATAGACCAAAAGTCCTGGTGAGGTATACTTTTGTGGGTTATGATAGTCATTAATCCCAAATTTGAAATCACCGAACTTAGAATCAGAACTTCAAATTGCTTTATCATGACGGATTACACTAGGATTTTAAAAATTGAATTTATTAAATTATGTTGCTCTTGCTAAAGCATTATTTTAATATTAATTTTAGTGATAGCCAAAAGGGTAAATTTTTTGCAAAATATGGTTAATTTCTTCTTTAATGTATCCTTTTAAATTTCTTTTTAAAAATATACATAATGTATTATTACAGTAGCTCATGTTTAGTATATGTACATATGTATACATATATATTTTGTATATGTTATATATAATAATTATATATAAATCATACATATATTTGGGATGTAGGCTCAGATTTTTTTCTTGCTAATAAAGTTATAAATCAAGAAAACTTGAAGGCCCTTGCATTAAGCAACTGCACATTTCCTGTAAGAAGAAGGCATCACCCATTGAAAGGGCTTTTTCTGTCCAGAGACACAGAAGCAGCAGCCACCAGATTAACATATTTCATGATTAGAAGAGGGTTCAAAGTATATTTGGATGTTTGCAGGGGAAATAGGGATTTGCAGTGATACTTGAGAGGTAGGAGCCATGAATATAGGGCTCCTGCTAATTTCATATTGTGTCTTTGTACAAAGCAGAAAAAGGTTCCCTTTCTCCAAGCAGATGCAGCCTCACACCAGGATGCATGGCTTAGTATGTCTGTGCACTGGTTCGGGTTGAGTCCCTATTCGCCCTCATCAATGGGTACTCGCGTGCAGTGCACAACTTGCACAGCTGTATAAAGTGACCCAGCGTGATTATACTTAATAGATGGCAGAGCCACTGTAAAAGCCTGTCAGATGATTCTGATGACCAGTCAAGTTTGTGAACTACATAATACTATGTTACTGATTTAATGTGTAAAAAGCATAGAATTCTTAAGAGAAATGCATTTTTGAAACTGGTCTATAATGTTGGCATCTCACTAAATCAAATTGGCCTTCTCTACCTGTGAGACCCTGGGTAAATCACTTCCCCCTCTCTGAGCCTCAGTTGTTTCAGTTGTAAAATGAAATGAGTTGAAGCAGATGATCTGGAAAGTCCTTTCCAGCCATAGCAACGTATATTCTATGCATTTTGCTGCTCAGTGATATATGAAAATTCTCTGCCAGGCAGCCTGTGCAGCTTCACTTTACCAGATGATTTTGGCTTATTTTCCTGAGAGAGTTGAAGGCATATGTTCATCCTAACTCTGTTTTTAGAGAGTGGCCATTTTTACCACTAATTGCACTCTCTTCCTCTTGCCAGTGTCTAGCAGGCAGCTCCAAAGTGGGGTAGCAGCATAGGCAGCATTTTCAGCCTACCACAGAGTGGCAACTTCAATTGTTTAATTATCTTTTATATGACTATATACTTAACTGACTCCCATGTTTCTCATATATCTTTTACATTATTCAAAAATCATTTACTTCCTTGGCTGCTTTAGTAGATAGCTGTGAAACCAAAGGTCTAGCTTCAGCAATTTGAAGGTCTGATCAGAGCAGCTGAAGATCTGTGAACAGTAAGTTTTAATCATTTCACTTACATTCAAGAGAACCATTAGATTTCCTTAGGTGCTCAGCTTAAACTATCAGAAGAGCTTCTGCTGTAGTTGACAAGTATTACAGCCTAATTGGAAGGCAAACATATGATGGGAGAAATAGTGCTTTCTTTTTTAAAATGGGGGAGGGGAAAGAAAGGTAGGCAGACAGGAAAATAAACCAAGTAAGTCTGGTCTTCCCATCAATGACACTGATTTAATAAAGATTTATAACCACCAACAGCTATATGGCTTGGACAAATCACTTCCCTTCTCCAAGCCTCAGTTTCCTCAGATGTAAAGTAAGTTCATTTGGGTTTAAAAAGGTCAAGATATATATAAACCACAAACAGAGGCATTTTTTCACTTATCCTTTTATTATTTCTGGAGACAGAAATAGGAGCCACTCTTCAGGCAAGCTGCTCCCTGAACTAGCAAACCTAGTCACCTTATTCTAAAAACAGAAATATGTGCTAAGAATGTCTCCATCTTCCATTGGTTCCACATTCCTATATGCCTAACCATCCTGACAGAAAATCATCCCTTTTACCCAATTCAGTTCTCTTTAGCTATAATTTACATTCATTTTTCTCTTAAGTTGTCCATAACTAGGATCCCAAATAGCTATTAAACATTCAAGTTGGATTCAGGGAGCTGGCAGTTGGTAAGATCAGTGGTTCTTGAGCAAATTTTTTAGTGCACAAAAAATTAATTAGGGAACTTATTAAAATTCAAATTCCTAAGCACTATCAAGAAAGTGAAAAGACAGCTTAGAGAATGGGAGAAAATAATTGTTAACCATATATCTGGTAAGGGTTTAATATCCAGAATATGTAAAGAACTACTACAACTCAACGACATAAAGGCAAATAATGCAATTCAAAAACAGACAAAGGACTTGAATAAACATTTCTCTAAAGAAAATATACAAACGGTCAATAAGCACATGGAAAGATGCTCAACATCACTGTTCATCAGGGAAACACAAATTAAAACTACAAGAAGTTACCACTTCAGATCCACTAGGATGGCTACTGCTAAAACAACATAAAATAATAAGTGTTGATGAGGATACAGAGAAATTGGAATCCTTAGACATTTCTGGTGGCATTGTAAAATGGTGCAGGCACTGTGGAAAGCAGTTTTCTGTTCCTTGGAAAGTTGAAAATGGAATTACCATATGACCCGTCAATCCCTCTTTTGGGTATGCACCCAAAATAATTGGAAACACGGACTTGAACACATACTTGTACAACAATGTTTATAGCAGCATTATTCATAATAACCCAAAGGTTGAAGCAACCCAAACATCCAACAACAGATGAATGGATAAACACAATGGAATATTACTCAGCCTTAAAAAAGAATGAAGTTCTGATGCACGCTACAATGTGAATGAACCTTGGAGACATCATGTTGAGTGAAGCAAGCCAGACACAAAAGGCAAATATTATATGATCTCACGTATATGAAATCCTTAGAAGCAGCAAATTTCACAGGGACAGATATTAGATTATAGATTATTGAGTTGTATATGTGGTACAGTAAAAAAGTTTAAAACTATTCAAATTCCTAGGCCCCACTACCTCAAATTCAGATCCAGTGGGCTTGGGTGGGACCTAGGAATCTAATATTTTAACACATGCCTCAGACAATTTCATTACATGTGGTCAGTGATCTGCTCTTGGAGAAAAACTTCACTTGAAAAATAGTGATAGAGAGATATCACTTACCTAATGCCAGTCCCTGCCTGTCATTTCTCTAACACCTGGTCTATCGTCTTCCTGCTCTCCTTGCAGTCTCTTTGTTGGGGGGAAGTGAGTGATTGAAAGCTCTGTTTTCTCCAGGTTCAGAGGGGTGAAATAACTTCTCCATATCCACCACTCAGTGAAGAAGGAACAATATTGCAGTTACCTCTCCCAGCTTGGAGCTGGACTCCTAGGCTGGACTCTTTAGAGCAGTTTTATTCTGCCATTTAGCACGATAACCTGCCAGGATAAAAAGCAGGCCAATGCAGTAACCTTAGTCCTTTTACCCACCAGCTGGTCTGTGTGATCTCATTTACTACTGTCAGGTTTGATAGGGAACAAAAGGAAACAATTGATAAATAACACATTGCCCTCAGATGATTGCTGCTGTTTTCACTGCTAAAGGATGATACCAACTGGCCCCTACCAGTTGCTGTGAGCAGATGAGTTGGCGGCAGGAGTCTTTGATTCCACACTTCTGTTGTCAGAGTTAAGGAACCAAGGAATGGCAAAGTGGAAAGGAACATTCCTAGCCCAGGGGGTTCAAAGGACCCAAGGCATATAGGATATCATTCCCTTATAGTCAAAATTTTGGTTAAAAAAAGCATCAATTGAGCTTGAATAAAAGGTTATGCTACCAAAAAATCCTAGAAAAATCTATGATGTAGCCCCAACACTTCATTTTTTTCTTTATTAGTGAAGTTTTGGGTTTACCAAACAGTCATGCATAAAATACAGTATTCCCATACACCACCCCAACACCAACACCTTGCACTGGCATGGAATATTTGTCACAATTAATGATAGTACATTTCTATAACTGTACCATTAACTAAAGTCCACAGTTTAAATTAAGGTCCACTGTTTGCCCACCGCTTCATTTTACAGATGAGGAATCTAAGACCCAGAAAGGGAAAATTACTTGCATAAAGTCTCTTTCAAACTTTAAATACTGAGCATCGATTTCAATCCTTACTTAATAGCTTATAGGAAGAAAATATATGAACAATAACTAATATTTTTGAGTACTTATTACATGCCAGGCATTGTTCTATGTGCTTGATATGCAATCCCCACAATAACACTGTAGGATAGATACTATTGTTATCACCATCCCCATTTTACAGGTGACAGAAGGAAGCATAGAGAAGTTAAGCAAATAGCCCAAGGCCTCATAACTAGTCCTAGAGTTGGAATTAGAACACGGAGAGTCTGGCTCCAGAACCTATGAGCTTAACCACTATACCATGCTGCCTCTCAAAAACAAGGAGCAGGTTTAACAAGATAATCGTCTTCAAATTTTCTCCATCCTCACTACTGTTTGAGGAGTTCTAACCAGGGTGAAATGAGACATCTTACCAAGCCCCTTCTGCCTTTCTGGGTGGTTATTGAGCATTAATGGAACATGTTTGCTGCTAGTTTATGCACAAAACATGGAATGAGCTTTGTCATCTAGTAACTTTACTTCTAAATCATCTCTGCAGCAGCCATGGGCAACAGAGCTTCTCTTTGCATATTGTTATTTAGATTGGGACAATCTGTGCTCTGATGAAGTTCCATTTCTGGGGCTACATTTCTAGAACTGTTCAGATTTTTTATGTAAAGCACATTCAAAGAACCTGGTTCAGAGTATGCACTCAGTGGACAAGGTAGATTTCTGTGGTGTTTGTGATATCTCATCCTGGAATTTAAGGGATGGAAGGTTAGGAAAGTATAGAAAGGAGAGGCCAATAGCCAAGACAGTGGTTCTCAGATAACTCAAAAAAAGGCAATTGTAGCAAATCACCTATGCTCTTTAGACATGTAATGGCCATGCCTTCAGAATTTGCTGTAGGGCAGATGATGGGCAGAGCACAGCACTGTTAAGAGCCTTCGATATTTGCTTCTGTGTTTGCAGCAAAATGCTGAGGATGGTCACTTAGGGAAAGGCTCACGGCGAGGCGGTAGGTGTTTGTGTGCACTGGCTACCATACACGAGTAAAAATGTGCAAAAATAAACATTCTCTTAGAAGCAAAAACAAAGAAACAAAGAAACAAACAAAAAACCTCCATGTCCATTCCTATATCAAACTCACTCAGCTTAAAATGTCTGTTTCTCAGAGTTTTCACCTGTGTCAATCTCAGAACAGGGCTAAGCTAGGGCATCAGCTCCAGAGTCCTCAAATGTTAGATATAGAGTAGTTATCACAGAGAACAGCTGGGGACAATGTTGGGAAATAAAAGAAAATGTATGGAGATGTTTCAGTCAAAAAAGAACATATAAAATTTTGTTCCGGGGATAGACTAGAAAGGGGAGGTAGAAAGGTATGAGAAAACTGATTTTTAATGAACCTCATTGAGAATCTGATCCTTCTGTTTGATTTGTAATGTTAAGTACAAAATGACCAAATTTTCAAGCTGAAAGACACTAAGGAATCATCAAGTCCATCCCCCTGCCCATCTAATCCTATTGAGAGACTGAAAACTAGGTGTCCAAAGATTGAGTTCCACACTTAGAAAGATATGTTTAGCCAGTTGTTTTAAATGTTTTAAATTTAAATCCTCTGGTTGGGCATGTCCTCTACTAATTCCCACTGTTCTCACCACTCCTAATTGTCTTGTACCCAACAGTTTCACACATTCATGTTACCTGGCTGGGGGCTCCTGAAGACATTTAAATTTTCAACTCTTGCCAAACTACCTCAGTGTAATGAAATTGTGTACTATGCAGGAAGAAGTGGCCATCCAGAGCCATGATCAGTTCTTCAAAACTTTAAACAAGAAGGAATAAAATAAATCCTCCTTACAACTTAAATTGAGGTTATGAATAAGAGTATTAGTAGCACGTCTTTTGAAGAATTTAAAAATCTAACAGTTATCAATGTTGATGTACATAAGGGTGTTCCTATAATGTAATATATTCAGCATAATAAATGATTTGGATGCTAACAAATTTTGAAATAAAGAACCTTATCTAAGGCCCTTTGTCAAAGACATTGGTGCTTTCTGGTTCCTGTGTTTGATTGGGTTGATCACCCTAATAGTTCTACACTAGGGGACCACAAGAACATATGAGAACTTCCTAAGGGGAGTTCCCACAGTAAATCACTCTGTGTGATGAGACATGTTGCTGACTGGAGTATTTTGCTTATGTGAATGGTGTGGAGGCAAAAAAAAATGGTTGTGAATCACTGACGCAGCCTATTTTGAAAGGTTTCTCAAAAGAGGGTTGGCTGTTAGCTGCAATTTATTTTCTTTTTGAACTCATGCTTCTACATTTCCCCTGGGAAATAAAACCCATCTTTCTTGGTTTCCTTATTTTATGATCCCCTGGAAGCATGTGCCTGATGACTTAGTCATCTTGACTTTCCCTGGGATCATCCAATGATTGGCCATTTTCCAAAACTTTCATTTTCTGTTTTTTTTCCTTAGAAACTTCCTTATGAAGGTGGGGTAAAAGCTTCTTGCTGTCTCTGTCCTGATCTATTTAACTCAGCTTTTAGGCAGTCACAGATACTCAACGACTTTTATTAAACACCCATAGGGTTTGTTGGACTGTATCATGCTGTTTACTCTATGGCCAAATATCATTCTGATCAAATCTGCGCTGAAAGCTACAAAGTAGGTGGCAAAAGAAGGAAGAGAGAGTTGATGTAAGGTATCTTCATCTCCCACAGAAACACCAGCATTCTGCCCTGTTAGATTCCCTATGTTATACTAGTCTCGTGGGAATATTTGAAGGTAGTCTCTAGATATCAAAGCAGGCTTGATACATTGGATAGCCACATTACAAATTGAGACTAAAGGAGAACACAAAGTCATATCTGAGGAGGTGTGATGAGGAGCAAAGCTGAAGACCATATTTGTCTTCAGATATGAGATGAATGTGGGGCCTGAAATTGGAGGTGAAGCAAAAGAGAAGGAGCCGGGCAAAGGAGTCAGGGCAGGGCAGGAAGCAAGCTCCCTAAGAGTCTCTGGGATTTGGTTTGGGGCTAGAACTCTGGTTCCACACTCACCAACTTAATTTGAGTCCTCTGTAGATGCGAGAAAAAACCACCTTTACCAAGGCTGTTTTGGTGGGGAAAAAAACAACCCAATAAACTTGGTTTCACTAAAAAATAAAAAAAAATAAAATAAACTGGTGTTCAAAAACCTGAGTGTGAAAGAAGAATGGAGTCTTGATACAAGCAACAACATGAATGAACCTTGAAGACATCAGGTTGAGTGAAATAAGCCAGACACAAAAGTACAGCTATTTTATGATCTCACTGATTTGAAATAATTAGAATAAGCAAATTCATAGAGTCAAAATATAGAATAAAGTTTACCAGGGGACAGGGTGGGGATAAAGAAAGGGAAGTTAAACTTAAAATGTACAGGGTTCTTATTAGGAAAGATGAAAATGTTTTGGTAATGGATGGTGGTGATGGTAGCACAACATTGTGAATGTAATTAACAGCACTGAAGTATATATCTGAATATAATTAAAAGGGGAAATGTTAGATTGTATACATGGTAACAGAATAAAAATTTTTAAAAATCCATGGAAGTACACTACACAAACAGTGAACCCTAAGGTAAACCATGGACCATGATTAATAGTACAATTATAAAAATGTGCTATCATCAATTGTAATAAATGTTCCAGGCCAATGCAAGGTATTAATAATAGGGTGGTATATGGGAATCCTGTATTTTATGCATGATTTTTCTGTAAACCCAAAACTTCTCTAATGAAGGAAGAAAAAAACCTGTGCGCGTGCGTGTGCGTGTGCGTGTGTGTGTGTGTGTGTGTGTGTGTAGGGAGTCTAGGGATAGTTGGGGAAGTTGGAGAAAGGAAATAGTGAGAGAGGGAAGCAAAGAGAG
Organism: Cabassous unicinctus; assembly: GCA_029593785.1. Taxonomy (NCBI): domain Eukaryota; kingdom Metazoa; phylum Chordata; class Mammalia; order Cingulata; family Chlamyphoridae; genus Cabassous; species Cabassous unicinctus. The sequence continues at coordinate 12,939 of JAQZBX010083302.1, forward strand.
TAAAGGAAAGAGTTCAGAAGCAGGTTCTTCCTTTGCTAGCCTGCTTCTCTGCTCTTTCTTTAAACCCATCGATAATCTGTAAGGAACCCTAAAGGGAATTCCTAACTTGAAGTCATTGAGAGTTCAGAATTAGTTTTCCTTTTAATTCCAATGATATAATGGTTTGATTTCCTTTATGGGTTAGAGACATCTTTTTCTTTCTCTTATGTGATATAGGCATTCTTTTTATCTCCAGGTCATTCTATTTAATTACACAGATGTGTTTTCCTTTTAGACCTGGAATGCAATAGTATTGTGGCTGAGATAGCCAAGTTATTTTAATTTTTACCTGCTTCATTTAGACTGTTCAGATGCTGCACGACAGTAGCTCTTTCTCATGGCAATAAGATTTATGACTAGAAATATGCTATTACAAAAATAATTGAAAAATATGTATTGGTTTCCTACTATATGTAAGGTACTGTGCTAT
>JAQZBX010083303.1:0-13636 GCA_029593785.1 Cabassous unicinctus
AGGGTTCCTCTTTCTCTGCACCTTTATAGCACTTGTTATTTTACATTTTTAAAACAATAGCCATTGCTATTATCCACAAATTACCTATTGATACGTTATGAGTCCACAACCATTGATTTATCATTACTTTTTATGCATTTGCATTTTAGATCCTGTAGGAAGCAAAAAGTGGAGTTACAAACAACAACAACAATAAAAAACAATAGTCTTGGCATAACATTTACCAATTTACCCTCATTGGAAATCTTTATTTCTTCATGTGGCTTCTACAACCTGCAGAACTCCCTTCAGCCCATCATGGTCCTAGGTGCTACGTTGTATGCCCCACAGCTGGCACACCTTTGCCCCAAGCAGCTACGATTTGGCTGTTCTCCTACACTGTTCTTTAGGAGAGCTCTGTAAGCTACCTCTAGGCACAGGACAAGTTCTGAGACAGTGAGGCTGTGACACGTGACATCAGTCCTTCAATCTGCCCCTAGACAGATTGGCACAGACCTACAAATGCCATAGTATGTGCACAAAGTTTGTTCTGCTCCCTCCAGAACCAGAACCAGGGACCCACACTGAAAGCGTATGCTGGCTCTGCAGTGAGCTGGTAAAGAAATAGGGAAGGGGCCAGCAAGGGCACCAGGAGATCCTACCACTTTTAAGCTGCCTTCTTGATTCAGCATTCAATCTGTTACTGCTTATCCTTTAGCTGCTTTCTGGAGCTTTGAGAAAGATGTTTCCGTCCATTCTGTTTGTTGTTCAAAGCTTCTGTGGGTAGAGGGAGCCCTGGAACCTCTCACTCTGCCATCTTGATTGGCAGGCAAATGCTTCTTGCCAGTGATTGACATGTGACACAATTCCAGCCAATGAGACAGGCAAAAGCTTGCTGGTGGAATTCTACAAAAAGTTTCCTTGCTTCAGGAGCCACAGGAGCAATACCCTTCTTCTTCTGGGCTCTGACACATCTAGATGTGATGCCTGGGAGGGCGGCAGCAATCCTGCTCCCAGCCTAAGGTGGGCACCAACACCCAGGATCACAGAACAGAAATATGGAAAGGACCAGGTCCTCAAGAACACCACTGAGGCACTTACATTAACAGAATCATTTAACCAATCTTAAAGACATCCTTTCCCTGGACTTCTAGTTACATGAGCTATTATACTTCATTTTGGGGGCCACTTTGAGCTAGGTGTATTACTTGCAGGTGAAAACACCCTGAGTGAGTGGGTACCCACTCTGTGCCAGCCACTGTGCTCTGTGCCCTGTGAGCATTATTTCATTCAATCCTTGTGGCAACTCTACAAGATGAAGATGATCGTTATCCCCATCCTACTGTTGAGAAAACTAAGACTTAGAGAGATTGAATAATTTTTACAGAGTTAATTGGTAAGTGGTGGAGACTAGATTCCAAATTCAAGCTGTCCGACCACAGGGCCAGCACTCTTAATCTCCCATGCAACACAACCCAGAAAAGGGATAGACTTGCTCCAAAAAGCACCATAAGGGTTTGAAACCCAGGGCTTGTCCTCTTTCAGTGAGCATGTGGATAGTAATGATCTCAGAGACCAGGAGTGAATGTGGTTAACCCTACTACCCTTAGCCAAGGCCTCCCTTCTCTCAGGACCCAGAGTCTGGTGTAAATGACTGGCCGTTCTCTCTAATCATTGCCACATTCTCTGGTCCTCTGTGCTCATCTCCCTTCTTGCTCCTTTTTCATTACAGCCTTTTTAGCTCATTAATTGACTCCTTGCAGCCACTGAAGAGAGACATGCTATTCCCCTGGAAAATCCCCATGGCAGGGGCAAAATCATCGCAAGTAAGGAGTTCTCACCAGCATGGAAATGAGGCTGTCTGCTGGGGGTGTGGAGGATGAGTTGGCAGGTTTCCTACGCTAATTGGTTTCAATCTTGATTCAGTGGGTCTCCCAAGCCAGGTGCCAACCCAGCAGTGCCCAGCAGTACTTGGCATGGGAAGAAGGCAAACAGTTGAAGCTAACTCAAGCTGAAGATGAGTCACAGGGAGTTCCGCCATGGGGACCTCATAGGCCCCCATCAGTGAGGGGAAAGACTGACAATGGCAGTAGCATCATGCTAACAATACTAGCAGGAGTGGGGCACCCACTCTTGCATTGTGGGTTTCTGGAATGAGAAAACAGTAGAATGTTGAAGTCAAGAGCATGGACTTATATTTAAGAAGATGTGGGTTAGACTTCACATTGAGCTACTTGCTACCTGATTAATGCCCTAAAAAGGGAGTAACTTATCCTCCCTGAACCTCCGTTTCCTTTTCTGTGAAAAAATAAGGGTAGGGAGGTTGTGGGGATTAGATGTGCTGAGCACAATAACCAGCACATAGTAAATGCTCAGTGCCTTTGAAAATAACGTTGGCTGCAAAGATGATGATGATAATGATGAAGAATTGAGTGGATGGAGAATATGCCTTATTTCTCATGGTCAAAGTTTTACCTTTTTAATAACAATTCAAAATAGGTCCCATTCAAATAGGTCTCATTCAAATAGGCTGCCTTGCTTACCCATGCTTCCATATTTCCCATTAATTGTGAAAGCACAATTTAGTACACTTGAGCTTTACCCAAACAAACAACTGGCTCTTCTGTATCTGGCTACAAAGATGATTTCCCGTTGTATCAAGCTGTGTTAATGGTGAACATCCACCTTGGCACAGTAGAGCCAATCAGTCAGGCCACATACAGAGTTGGAAAAGGTGAACCAACACAGATATGGTTAATTTCAAGAGGGGAAGTCTGTTACAAGGCAACAAAGTTTTGTTATTCAAAGCTATTGTAATGATCTTATTAGGTTCATGGTGAAAAGAGTTGGATTATACTTATTCAAATGTCTCCCCAAAATTCTATTTACATCTCTCATTGAGTGTGGTGTGGTTATCCAGTTGGCTAAATAATCTTGTCTTATTTAATATCATTTCAGGGAAAATTTGCACCCAGACTTCTAACTCTAGTGGTAGAAGTGAAGTCATGTCTATCATTTGAGTAATTCATGGGCATCACACTTGATTAGCTTCAGCTTGCCTATTTGTTGTGCCTATTTGTAGAGCTAGGATATATGGAAGTGGTCATCTAGTACAGAGTTATAATTATGCTCCATGGAGCCCTAGAGGTTTGGTGGCAGTTCCACCAAAAGTTTGAAGATGGGGGAGCAGCAGAGTTCACAGAATTCTAAGATGCCTACCCCTCCCTTCAACCACAACAGGTCAATTTCTGTTTTCCATATTGGGTTTTTACATAATACCACAATTGAACAAAGGGACTACAATTTTTAAAAAGTTTCAAAATCACCCATCTGATTGAACACACACATTTTTCAAGAGAGGAAACCACAGCCCAGAAAAGTTAACTGACTTGCTCAAATTTGTACAGCTATTCTCATGGAATATGGACTAGAATTCCAGACTTACAGATAAGCACATATTCCTAAGGAAAGCTATTAGAAATATTTTATTCCAAACATACACCACCAGTCTTTATGACATCAACAAGTACTCCTGTCACATAGGTACTATCAACATAGGGCACTGCATTTAGTCCCTTGGAGCTTAGGGGGTACGGAGTGTGGAGATAATATAAGGGAAGGCTTCCTGGATGAGCTAACACCTGAACAAAGTTTTAGAGAATGCATATGAGTTTACCAGGTGGAAAGAGAAAGAAATAGAGCATTCCAAGCATTAAAACACTTTGAAATTAAGAATCACATTGTAAGTGTAGGGTAGGTATACAGATACATATATCAGTCAGAGTCCAGTCAGGAAACAAGAACACACTGGGTATTTGAAACAAAACGGATTTAATCCAGGGAACTAGTTACAAAAGTGCTAGAAATTCTAAAAGAACAAAAGGAAAGGGTGAGGTAATCCAGAGACTAGTAACTACAGAAAGCAGCTACGCCCTGGGGGTGGAACAAAGATGAGACTGTGCTGCGGTCCAAACCTGGGCATGCACTTACGATTGCACCACTGAGGGGCCAGAAAGGGTGATGGGCCCACCAGAGAGGGGCCACCAGGCCAGTACGAGGGCCAACAAGAAGGGTTCACCCAGATTGGCTCTGAGCTATAGTGGCTGAAGTTGGGATTGTCAGAGATACAGTCATGCCAGAGATCACTTGAAAATCAGGGAGAGAGAGAGAGAACACCACACTTTCTCTCCTCTTCCCAATTTCCAGTCTCTTGCTAAGTGCTTCCCTTTGCTGACCTACCAAAAGTCAGTTGGCAGGGAAGCCTGCAATCTGTGGTTTGCAGGAGTCCATCCCCCTGTGACACAGCAGAGCAAGGTCGGGCAGGAAAGGCACCGAGAGTAAACAGGCAAATAAGGAAACCATACTTTCAAAATATGTTCCTCCCATCAATTTCCCCGCAGTTCTCAAATTCAAGGTCTGCCATCCCTCTACCCCCATAAAGACACATCCACACATTGATGCACCCACAATAACAGCAAGGTCAGAACAACACAGCAGTGGACATTTTTCATTTTTGTCAGCCTAACATCTGGGGTGAATTCTCCATTGTACAAAGATGGAACTTGAGATCCTTGCTTTCCCAGTTTGCAGGTAGGAAGTAACACATGACTTAGGCTCCCCCAATCAGATACATCTGTTCCTATACTTAGATCAGGTGCGAGTGACCCAAAGAAACAGAGACAGAAAGGTTCCATCCTGGTAGAGAGTCACCATATCCAGGTACCCAGGGCTGTAAAGGTAGCCATGCCAGCAGCTGCATCGGGGGTTCAGGGCATGTAGGTTTCAATAGCTGTGGCAAAAGTACCCTACTGAATTGGTTATGTCATGTGATTTGTCCCTTATACACTAGCATTTCCAGATTTTGAGAGTTACCCAAATCTTTTCAATAATTTCTTTACCTACTTAAATCATCCAGAATAATTGTTGTTTGTACCCAAGAACCTTGACTGGCATAAACTCCTTCCTTGTTTTGTAACCAGGCATCTTACATCTTAAGTATAGCACTTAGGATTTTCCAACAGTTTTTGGGAGATTCATCTCCTACAATATCTAAGAGAAATAGGCAATGGCAGGTAAGTAGGGTCTGTCCTAGAAGCCACCAGAAGTCCCAAGGTGTTGGGATGTTCTGCCTGCCTTCAGCACCCAGGGATGTGAAAGCATGCCTTTTCTAGTCATGACCATGTGATACTTCCTGCCTCTCCCACAGGGCTTCACCCCATTCAAGAAGCTCTTGGCTCTGTTGCCTCTCCTGCCCTCTCCAAGGCCATAGTTGTCCACAGGAGGCAGTGTCAGAAATGACTTACCTCTCTTCCTTTGCAAATTCAGAACCTCCCATTCTAAATCATCTATTGCTCACATCAAAACTTAGAGACTTAAAACAACAATATTAACTCGTGGTTTCTGTGGGTCAGGAATTCAGACTCAGCACAGCAGGGACGGCTCGTTTCTACTCTATGACGTCTAGGGCATCAGATAGAAGACTCGAAGGCTGGAGGCTAAAATCATCTGAAGGCTCATTCACGCATACGTCTGGCATTTGATGCTGGCCGGTAGCTTGAAACCTAGCTGGGGCTATCAACTGAAACACACATGCATGGCGTCTCCATGTGCCTGGGCTTCCTTGCAATACAGGAGCTGGGTTCCAAGAGCCAGATGGAAGATGTAGCTAACCTCAGAAGTCACGTGGGATCACTTCCTCCACATTTTCATCACTATGAAGGGCCCCTTCAAATTTCAGCAAGTTAACTCAATCTTTTGACAAGTGCAAGTTAATCCTCTTCTACAGTCATGGTAGGAACCTAAAGCGATCATCCCTAGCCAAGATCAGGACCTAGAACCTCTGTGCTGGTTGAGTAGGCTGGAGTTTGTACTCAACTCCCACGTTCTTGACACCACTTTGCCCTTGTCTCACATGAGTTAGGCCTGGCCCCCCTGAAGGGCTGAGGAAGCAGGGCTGCAGGAGGGTATTATGAAAATTTTCAGAAATGAATCACTGATGCTTTGCCCAAGGGTTAAAAGCACAGTCAATTTATTTGGTGCCTTTCCGCCTCCAAATTATCCAGCTTCTGCAGGATCCTTAGCTTGGGAACATTAACTCAAGTTTGCAGGAGCCTCCCCTTCCTGGTTGTATAAGCCACCTTCTTACCTGATTACCTTTTTCACCTCACAAGATTGTTGATGTGGAACCGTATTTCCTGCTGAGGTGTCAGCCCCTGAGGGGCTGGGTGTTAATGAATGTAACTCAAGGAGGCAGAAGTTGAGCTGGGGAAGTGTAGTGTGAGCAATTTTGAGCCATGTTTGTACTTAACACTGTGCAGTTTTATTTATTTACTCTTTTCATCAGAAAAGTCATCTCAGAGTTTATTGATTAAATGAGCTTGTGTAAGCAAAAGCACATTGCAAACTATAAAGCAGTGTATAGCTCCAAGGAGTTATTGAAATTAGTATCCTTGGATCAACTTTTTGCAGCAAGGAGCCTGTTAGAGATGACATTCGCATTTGCTTATTTGTATATTTGTTTTTCTTCAGAAGAATGAGCCAGATAACCATTGGGACTCACTTGGAGAGGGTTCTGGACTCACTGAGAGTGGATATACTCAGAAGGCAGGTGCAGAGAGAGTTGTCGCATAGTCCAAGGAGAGGGAGTCCAAAAGAGGCCTTTTTAATCTGTGAATTATGGACAGTGGTTATGGCTGAGAGTGTTGTCCAAAGGTGGCCATACCAGTATACACCCCATTCCACTGGATTTTCTTACAATGTAACATTGACACTCCTCCACTGAGAGGAGGGGGGGTCCTGTTTGGTCCCCTTGAAATAGGATGGACCTATGTAACTGCCTTGAGTAATAGGTGAGCTGAAGCTAATCAAATATGATGCACATGAATTGCTCAAATGATAGTCTACATATGACTTCACTTCTACCACTAGAGTTAGAAGTCTGGGTGCAAATTTTCCCTGAAATGATGCCTCCAACCTGCTGGGTAGTGGTGTTGTAGCAGTTTGATATTATTTGTGAATTCCAAAAATAAATATATATTATGTTTGTAAACTGGTCAGTTCCCCTGGCATGATAACCCTTTGATTGTATTAGATTCAGCTGAGATGTCTGATTAAATTATGTTAAGATTAGGGCTCTAATCCAACCACATCATTAGAGTGCGACTCAGCGTCAAGTCCCAGCCCCCTTGGGGATAAAACAGATGCTCACACAAAAGTAAATACACAGAGAAGAAAAACACAGGGGAAAAGAGAGCTCATTACACACAGCAGATGCCCCAGGAACAGAGATAAGCCTGATAGTCTACAGTTGACCTTATGAAGAAACCTGAGCAGCTGAGTCTGGAAATAAACAAGCCCAGGGGAGAGAGACAAGCCTTATATCAGCCTACAGCTGAGATTGGAAGAAGCTGGGACCATGGAGCCTTAAGAGGAAGAAGGAAGGCTGAACCCTCATAGACATCGCCCGCCATCTTGCTCCAACATGTGGCCAATGACTTTGGGTGAGAAAGTACCTCTTGTGGTCCCTTGAGTTGGACTCTTTAGGGCCTTGTGACTGTAAGCTTCTACCCCCAAATAAATACCCTTTATAAAATCCAACAGATTTCTGGTACTTTGCATCAGCAACCCTTTGGCTGACTAATACAGGTTTTACTCTTCCATTTTATAGATGGGAATAGAGGAAATAGAGAACTGGTGCCATGAAGAACATTCTTCTAAACCAGCATCCCCCAAACTTCTAAGATTCACAACTTTGCCATGTTTACATTCCCCTCTACAAGTCCTTAAGAGTCTCCTTGGAATCATATTAGTTTGTTTTCTATTATTTAGATATTTATTTTTAAAGGAAGCATTGTTAAACTACCATACATGGAAAGACTGTGTCTTTGGAATATACATAAAAATATATAGCTCTTAATATTGTTCAGTGTTTGCATCCTTACCACCTGAATGTCATCAATGCAGATTACACTTGAAAAAGGCTGACCTAGGCCAACATATGGGAGCCAGGCCTGAGCCCATAGCTCTTCCTTTCACAAGGCACTACTCTTCCAAAGTTGGCAGCAAAGACCAACTGGGCCTGTTTCACCGGCTCATCACAGTAAGGACCAATGGAATCTCCACCTTCCGAGGAACTTGTACTCCTCAAAATTGTCTTTGGGAGTAGAATAGCAGCCACCAGGATGCTAAGTGCTTTATAAGCAATACCTCATTGAATCTTCACAACCCTGTGGTAGATGCCACTGCTACCCTCACTGTACAAAGGAGGAAACTAAGACTAAGGGAAAAGAAGTTCACAGAGGTTTAAGAGACAGAACTAGAATTCAAACTCGGGTCTCTCTGCTTCCAAAGCTTGCACTTAACAATTACAGCCCCAGTCTTCCTTAATATGATTCCCATCCTCACTTGGATACCGCAGAGCTTCTGCTATAAAACTGTCCTAAAGCCCTTATGTAAGGATTGGCAGTTGTTGATGTGTCTGCCTTACCCACCAAGCTGGGAGCTCCTAGAAGCCAGGACCAATGGTTTAATGCCCCTAGCAGACTGTAAGATCTATAAAAGCAGGAATCAGTTCTGTCTTGTTCAACTCTGTGTCCCCATCACATAGAGCAGTGTCTGATGCCCACCGTAGGTGCTCAATAAATATTTGTTGAATAAATGGATGGACAAAAGGATGGATGGATATCCATCATGGTATTCACCCAGAAATCCACCCAGGTATTTGGCATTCCTAGTACCTAGCACAGTACTTGGCACATAGAAGGAAGTCAGTAAATATTTGTTGAATCAATATAAATCGCACTCTGCTACTTGAAGATTAAACAGAACTAAGCTTTTATAATTCTATTTTCTAGGATTCAAAAGAATACGAATTTCAAATAAGACTTTCCTCTGCTAAAAAAAAAAATGAATCAATAAACAAACTACCAACAGGCAATGGAAGAAGAGAGAACACTTCCCAATTCAGTTACTCAAGACCAATTTAGACAAACTTAAAATGTTAAAAGCCTTGGGTTTGAAACCAAACTTGTTTCGGCAACATGCTTCCACAAGTACGCTTGCCGTGATTCCCAGCTCTTGTGTCACTTCACCAGAGATTGATGGCACCAACTAATTTTAAGTGATTAAATATGTTCCTGGAATTCTCAAGCGTTGCTCTTAATTCAAATGGAAGGTGTGCACTCAGGCAAGGGAAGAAACATTTGAGGATCTATTGTTCAGTAAATGTGAGTGTGGAAGGGGTGGGGAGGAGAGGTAAGGGTCCAGTAGCACCTTACTTCTCACTATTTGGAAATTGAATGTGATGGGAAACCAATTGCATGTTAAAGAGCACATTAGATCTTCTGTCAAATTTATTCTTGTTTTATGATGTGATCATCTCAGGGTAGCATACTCATCAGCTGCGCTCCACTGGAATTTCAAATGTAACAACCCCCTTGACAAAATTCCCAAGGACAGACAGTACTGCCCAGCACAGGGGAGGAAAAAAACATCTTATTTTTCCAAGTCACTAAGACAGAAAGATGCAGGATCCTTATACATAGTCAACAAGATGACATGTGAAAGCCTGACCCAGTACCTGGCTCACCAGAACACCTGAATTCCTTTCCATAATAACAAAAGAGCTGCAAGGAACCAAATTCTGTCCAGATCCTGAAAAATTATTTCTACAATATGGGGCAATTTGAAAATTGCCTGCACATCTGAATCATTATCTCCATACAATGGAGGAAGAAATCAAGGCTCAGGCAACCAAATAACCAGGCCAAGGTCACACATTTCCCTGGACTCTTCTGCCTCTCCTGCTGGCTTATCTGGCTGTGTCTAGAACTGGCACCACCCATGGATGAAGGTAGCTATCTGTGAGGAATGATTTTACAGTTTCCCAGCCTCCCCCAAAAAATGTCTCCTTCAATGGCCTTCCAAGATAACTGAAATCCCCACCCACCTCTCTTCAAAGTCAAGTGCCAACTACGAACCTCCACAGAATTGTCTCTTTTAAGAAGATGGCCAGAGGTAAGACTCCAGGAGGTGCCATCTGAGTCTTCAAAAGAGTCCTTGTTGTGAACATTTGGGTCCAGATTTTGCTTATGGACTTCCAGTGCCTTCATCCTTGTCACTCTAATTTAAGTAGATCCCTAACCACTTTGGCCAGCTCTTCCTTGTCCACTTACAAAGGGCCTAATAGCAGGGTAAGGACTAAGGGCACTGACGCCCAACAAGAAATGTCCCTGCCAGACGTTGGTATGCCTGAGAGCTCTGGGGCTGGCACAGCGACCAATTCTAATGCCATGAAGCTACTAACACTGACTGTCCCTCGGCACTCCCTCCTTGCCTGGCCAGGCAGGCAGACCACAAGCAAAGAAGCACTGGGCAAGGCTCTTCTGTGGTGTCTCTGCTGGCTGGGCTGACGATTCCATGTAAAGAATCCAGTTATGCTGGTAGCTGAGGTCCTGCCAAGTGTGTCTGGCTGCTTCTGAAATGCCAGTGAGAACCACTGAAGGGCTGTTCCTCCCAACCCTGCCACGAGCACTACCCCACGAGTTCTGTGGCTTTCCATGTGGTCAGAGATGGGGGGACAGGGGAAGGAAAGAGAGAAGAGGGACTGAGTCTTAAGATAGCCGTCAGGCCTGAGAGCAGAGAGAGCTAAGCTCCCTGGGGTTTTTTGTTTGTTGTTTGTTTGTTTGTATGTTTGTTTGTTTTTTTAGGTACTGGGGTCCAGGGATTGAACCCAGGACCTTGAATGTGGGAAGCTGGTGCTCAACCACTAAGCCACATCAGCAACCCTGAGTTTGTTTTTTGTTTGTGTTTTCATTTGTTTTGCTTGTTGTTAGTTTGTTTGTTTTTATGAGGTACTGGGAACCGAACACAAAACCTCCCATTTGGGAAGCAGGCTCTCAACTGCTTAAGCCACATCTACCAAGATAGCTTGCCACTCCTCTTCCTTGGGGACCAGGCACACACGCTGCTCTGACATCATCAGTCAACCATGAGACCCCAGGCTAAGCTCTGGAGACCCCGTGGGTCTCCAGTTTCACCAATCAAGCCTAAAATTTGGGTCTACCCCTTGGAAACCTGGCAAGCCCAGCTCCAGGCTGGGGAGGAAGACAGACTGGTCCCCTGAGGAATGGTGCAATTCCAGTTTGCCCAGGACTGATGGGGGTGGTTCCTGGGATGCAGGACATAAAAAAAAAAGAAAAAGAAGACCATGTTTAAATATTTTATTATAATTTTAAAATACTAATTATTGACCATTTGCACCAGACACTGTCTAAAGACTTTACTTGTATCATCTCCTTTAACCCTTAAAACATCCTATGAAGTTATCATGATAGCATTGACCATTTTGTTTGGGAGTTTTATCATCATCTGATGTTAGTATCAGGAAATAGAAGCTAAGGTACAGATTTAGAAGGAGTATCATTCTGAGGACAGCTTTGAGATCCTCAGTTTGGACAGGTAAAACAAACAGACTTTAACTCAAGTGACAACTGCAGTTGAAAATTGGTGGGAACCTAGAGTGTTGGGTTGAGAAAGATTCTGAGGTTAAGTCTGGGTACAGTGGGAAAGAGTAACATGATTGGCAATGCCTGTGATGGGTACTGGAGGAAGAAGTGTCACCACATGTGACAAATATTTGCCAACCCTGCTGAAGAATGAATTCCAGATCCATCCTCCTGTGCAAGACTCCTGCATATGCCCAACAGGTTGTGCCTTGCACAGCTCCAAAGGGTACCGTTCATATAGATGATGATGTAAATGGAAACCCCTGGAATTGTACGGTCTGCACAACTGTACCTGGCAGCCCTGATCCTATGCCTCACAGAAATGGAAATTGAGGTAGGAGATGGTGGCCTAGGCAAAGAGCTATATATGGGAAGTAAAGAACCCTTAGTTGTGCTATTGATTTGTTGTGTGTCTTTGGGCAAGCACGTTCCTCCTTCTGGTGGTCAGTTTCATAGCCCATGAAATGAGCTGTTTGGACCATATGGTTCCTGAAATTCCTGCCAAATGTGTAGGTGGTGAATTTTGTTGGTTTAGCCACCCATCTCCTTCCTCTCTTGTAACATCAAATTCCAATCTTGTTTTGGGAGTTGCCCTCCCCAATTTCAATTTATAAGCTTCACTCCAGAGGTGAGCACATAACCAATCAGTGCATCTCCTCCTCACCCTCCCATCCACCCCTGGCCACAGAGACTGGCTCAGAGTTGGACCTACAACCTAATCAGGGCCAATGGGACTCAAGTCCAGGGATTCTTTTTAGGCCATCATAGAAGTGGGTTTCATTTTTACCATTAGTTGTGAACCTAGAAGGATGCCATTCTAAGAGGTGCTGGCAGAAATCTTGGGGGCTGTAGCAGTTTGGCAGTTTGATATAGTTATGAATTCCAAAAATAGATATTGGATTATGCTTGTAAACTAGTCTATTCATCTGGGCATGATTAAGTTATGACTAGGGTGCTGACTGGGTCACGTCAGTAGGGCGTTGAGCCCCACCCTTTGGTGGGTGGAGTCTAAAAGATAAAAGTCATGGCAAAGGACAGAGTTGGAGCTCTGATATTGGAGTCTTGAGCTGGAGCCCCGGGAAGAGAGCTTGGTCATAAGAAAGGAGAGAAGGCCCCGGGAAAAGAGACAAGCCGTTCACCTGAGAGTCTACAGCTGGCCTTGTGGAGACAGGCAAAGCCTAGACAGCCTCATAGTCTGCAGCTGACCTTGTGGAGGAAACAGAGGAGCTAAGGCTGGAGAGAAATGGAGCCCTGGGAAGAGAGGAACCCAAGAAGCCTGACCCCTGCTGGCAAACGTCAGCAGCTTCTTGCTCCAACACGTGGCAACAGACTTTGGTGAAGGAAGAAACTTATGCTTTATGGTCTGGTAACCATAAGCTTCTACCCCAAATAAATACTCTTTATAAAAACCAACCAATCTCTGGTATTTTGCATCAGCACCCCTTTGGCTGACTAATACAGGGGCCACGAAGGGAACTCTGTTTCAAAATAGAACCCTATCAAAGAAGCAAAGCCAAAAAAATGGACAAATTTTTCCGGTCGTACTGTTCAAGCCCAAAGCCAGTTATTCTCTGACATGACCCAATATATTCCTTTTGCTTAAGCAGTTTCTCCTAAAAGAATCCTAACTAAAAATGTATAAATCCATGAATCTAAAGAGTGTATTTCACACCCTCTAACTCTGGCCAAAACTAGTTTTGGTATCACTGACAACAGCACAGCAGAAATGGAGAGTCTGCATGATGCTATGAGAAGACATTCAATATGTATCCCAGATTCCACTTAAGTACTTCTCCTGCACATATAATGAGCTGGGAAAATGAAACAAGTTGTTACCATGCTTACCAGGACTTCCTTTACCAAATGAGTGCCGTTGTCAAAGTAATCACCTGGAGAGAGGCTCTGGATTTACAACTGCATTTCAAAAGTGCTTCCAGTACTCGTTTTTTTTTTTAATTATTATTTATTTATTTATTTATCCCCCCTTGCTGCTTGTGCTCGCTGTGTCCATTTGCTGTGCGTTTTTCTGTGTCCACTTGTCTCCCTTTGTTGTGAGGTCTTGCTGCGTCAGTTCACCGCACCTCGCGGGCTGGCTTGCCTTCACCAGGAGGCCCTGGGAATCGAACCCGGGGCCTCCCATATGGTAAACGGGA
>JAQZBX010083304.1:0-13396 GCA_029593785.1 Cabassous unicinctus
TGCTTCTCTTCTCCTGGGGCCTTCTTTCCAACATCAAAACTGCTTCTCAAAAGACTGCTTCAACTCTGTTCTTTGCCTTGCCTTTTATACTCGATTCCCCACCCACCAGGGGGTGGGGCTCAATGCCCTACTGACTGACATGGCCCAGTCAACGCCCTAATCATAATTCAATCATGCCCAGATTAACAGATCAGATTACAGGCATGATCCAATTATATTTTTGGAATTCATAATTACATCAAATTCCCCAACGGTTACAGTTCCCTAGTGTTGTCTTTTTTTCACTTCCCACAAGTTTCTGGAGGAGGATTGCAGCCTGCCATTCCCTATTCCACCATCTTGGAACTCTAAATGTAGTTTTCTGGGACATGCTTTTTTGGTTAACTGTTATGGTACTAATATTCTTCCTTGTTGCATATGGTTATAGTTCGTTCATTTTTTACCACTATGAAATTTTGTGTTCAGCAAATTTACCGTAATTTATTTATTATCCTGTCTATAGACATTTGGTTGTTTCCAGCAGTATGCTATGACAAACATGCTGTCATGTACATTTCTGTTCTTACATCTTGGTAAACATAAAAGTTTCTCTTGGATATGTACCCAGGATTGGAATTTCAGAATCATAGGATATGCAGTGTTCAACTTTACATGATAGTACCTAATTAATTCTACCATGGTTATAATAATACTATTTATTTATGTGGATTTTCCCCTTGATCAGGATTGAGAGAGATTTGTCAATTTTATTTACTGAAAGAACCGGGAAGACTAATAACTATATGTTGCAGTAATTCAGATAATATATTATCATGACTTAAAGTAAGGTGTAGCAGTAGAGACAGAGTGGGATGGGATTGAGAAATGTGAGGGATGTGGAAGCAACAGTTTCTGCCTTGATGACATTTCTAAGTTTCTGGTCTGTAGATAAGTCAGGGTTGTAATATAGTTATTTTTTCTGGCGTTGCAAATTGCCCGGGTCAGTTTTTTGTTTTTTTGTTTTTTATTTTCTTTCCTTCTGTGCCATTATTTACTGATTTAAAAATAAAGCATTTTTACTTAATGATAGTGGAATACTGTTTTTCTCTACTAATGTTTGGGAAACATTTTACATAAACTGCTTTACCTTTCTCAAGAAGAATCTGAAACTATTGTCCTAATACTAATATGATTGCTAGTTAACTTTTCACCAAATAAAATAAGCTGGATTACTCTCAAAGAGATGATAGGGCATGTACTATCCATGGGTCCATTTACAATTCAAAGTTGTGAAAATGCTAGGTTTTAAGGGTTTAAGTTAAGCAGTTTGAAGCCTAGTATTAGCTTTCCTGTAGTTATACTTTGGAAATACAGTACTTGTATGTAATCTATGATTGCAAAGAAGGAGGTCTTACCAGTTAACTGAGATGTAGAATGATAATTTGAATTGCCTTCTTTGCTTTTGAATTACAGTGAAGGAATTTAGATTTTATAGAGTAGAGATGTTTCACTAGCCACCAGAAATGATGACTGATTTTCAAGTGTAAGAGATAATTGTCAGAGCAGCTGTTTTAAAAACAGCTGTTTGTATTTTCACTGAACTGCATTTTCACAATTTAAAGCTTTTATTTTTAAAATCAGGTAGTTTAGTAAAAGAAATTTAGCTGGATTAAATAATTAAATTAAAAGAGTATTTGATCCAGATACAAAAGAATAGGTAAAAATTAATGGCCTGACTTATGTTTTTCAGATACCATTTTGTTTCCCAAATCTTTGCTTTTTTGTTAAAAGGATTTCTTTTTCTTTTTGTATATAACCATTTGCGTATCAAAATGAGGCACTACCTCAAGTGGTGACAGTTGCTCTCTTGGTTCTGCTCTGAGTGAGACCATTATTATCAATAGCATCAGATGACATCTCTAATGGAAGACTTTCTGAATTCGCTGAAGCTGAACAGCTGTTTCAAACAAATGCCCTTTCTGTGGAGATTTATCATCTGCAAATCAATTGATGAAATCATAACAAAAATATCTGCATTTTGAGTGATTTTTCAAAATCAGATTTTTGTCATATTTTGAATTTTAATTATTGCCCAACATATATGCAAAAATACAAATAATTAAAATAATTTTTAGTGGGAAAATATTGTTTTCTAAAAGACAGATATTTGGAGGGTTATTTATACCAATGAGTGTGTGGAGAAGTAACATTTAATATGCCTTTTAGTGGCTTTTTTGCACCTGGTTTAGGTTTAGCTAATTTCTTATTGAATTCAAGGGATAATGGATGGGATGTCATTTCATATACTGTAGGGGTTCTAGGTAGTGAAATATATGTCCTGATCCCTACAGCCTTAATAAGTTAGCTAAACTAAATTTTCCTTGTTATTAAGTTGGTGAAATAAAATTACAATATGAATATTATATCTATTATATGAATTGTTTGGCCTTTGTAAGAATTATAAAACAAATGTTTACTGACCTATTATATTAACCTGGAGTTAGACTCATTGACATTATTATAATTTCATTATTCTGGAAATGATATAACATCTTCCCAGAACTAAGTTTCTTGTGGACAGAGTTCATATCTTTTTTATTTTCCTTTCCTCAGTGCCTCCTCCTATATTGCCGAGGACACGGTAGGACCTTATTTTGAATGTTTGCTGAATAAATAAAACTTTTAAGCTTCTAGGGGTAACTTAAACAGAGCAGTCAGAATGACACAATGATCTAAAAATTTGCCAGTTAATAGATTAACCTTAGACAAGAGAAAGTTCAGATTATGAAAGTTGACTAATCTCTAGTATTTACTATCATTCATTCATTTAACAAGATATCAGTGCCAGATATTGAATGAGTGACAGGTAATATTGTAAATGCTGGGGCTACAGCAGTGAACAAAACTACCTCAAGGAGATTACATCCTAGTGGAGGAATCAACAGTAAACCAGTATTTTCTTCTTGTTATATGTCCCTGATTCCAGATATAGGGGAAAGATTTGCTTCCTAACTCTGGAAGTTTAGTACCATGGAAAGAAAACCGAGTTGGGATCTCTAAGGTGAAATTTTAAGACCTGGCTCTCTGACTCTGAGAGACTTGACCAATTATTTCATTTTTTTTACCTCTTCGAGCTCAGCTTCCTTAACCGTAAAATGAATTGTTGCCCCAGATTGTCTGTAAGGTCCTTTCAGTTATCACAATTTGTATTTCTTTCCATTCTTTTTTTGGAATTGCTTTGATGATTTCTCCTTCAGCCACTTGTTAATTATAGGCAATCCTCAGGTTTCTGACTTTCCATCTTATTACATGTTCTCTTAGTTTTTATAGTATAACTCTCAAATATACACTGTAAATTGTCTTTTTTCTAAGCTTTAGATTCATTCAAAATGGTTCCTGTAGAATCAATCCTAAATCCTTTTTTTCCCATTAAACTTGCATCTATGGTCAGTAATTGGAAGCTATGTTAACTATGATTATTACTGTTATTACTAGCTGACTATCATTAACCTTCTTAATGAATTATAAGGGTGTACAGTTTACTAACATAGGTTAATTAAAATTAAGTTGGGAAACAAACCTAGCAGATCTTTTAAGTGTGATTGTGATCATGAGAGCCTTTCAGGTGGGACTACAAGGTTAAAACTTAATTTTCTTAACGCTAAAACATTTTTTGCCTATTTAAAAAAAATTTTTTTTTACTGTGTTGACATTTGCTCTGATGGTGCATACACAGTGGTATATAACTTTTTCTTTATTTTGAACTAAGGTGACACCAAAAGTGTACTCATAGTCGTTAAATTCTTAACTTACATGTACTTCTAGAAAAAAAAAAAAAACAGAAAGTTTCACTTCAGAATATTCTTGATGAAGCAGTAAAATGTATTATTTTCAAATCTTAACCCTTCACAACATTTGTTTCTAATATTTTGTGTGATGAAACTGGAAGCATAAAAAACATTTCTGCTGCGTGGAACAGCCATACAATGTAATATTAAACATCTATTTAAAAGGATGATGTACAGCTACATTCATTTATATAAATTAATCTCCATAACACAGTTGAGGGGGAAATGCTGAAATTTAATATTTGCTGGGAAAACAGCCTATGAAACAGCATGTATGGCTGGTTCAATTTATGTGAATTTGTGTGTGTTTTTTGGAATGTGAATGTTTTATAAAGTGTTAAAAGTGTTAATGATATATGAACAGATACATTTGGAGTATCAATACTCAGTATATTAAGTCTTTGCAAAATTTTACAATTTATTACTTTAATTTGGCTTTCTAAAGTTTTTTTGACTGCAGAACTCTTTTTGACAATAATATATTTTAGTATTTTAAGAGACACATTCCATAGATAATTGTATGAATATTACTGATACAAAGAAAGATCTGGTATTTTGCTGACTGAACTATTAATAGAGGTGGGCTAGGTGGTGACGTTGCTTTCTTCTACTTTCTATTGTTTGAATTTTGTCCATCCCTTATGATATTTTTTTAAATGGAAAAACAAAAAGTACTCATTATCAAAAAGCTGTGCCTAATCCAATTAAGGTATTCCATAAACTCTCATGCTTAAAAAGTATCATCTGTTATGATCTGTAACAAATATACAATACTAATATATAGTGTTAATAATAGGGGGAGTGTATGGAAAAAATATACCAAATATACACTATGGACCATAGTTAGTGGTGATATTCTGATCATGTTCTTTCATAATCTGTAACAACAATGGGAGGTGTTCATGGAGGGATGATGTATGGGACACAAACATTATGCGTGATTGTTTTATAAGTTCCAAAAAAAAAAAAGTTATCATTTGTTTGGGTAGCAAAACAAAAGCCATCATTTGAAACTTATTACATCTTTGCTCTTGATTATGGTTCACATTTCCTGCTCCTTGGTGCACCTTATTTTCCCTTGTATGTCAGACATCATGTGTAAGGAATAGTACAGACTGAAATATTCTGTCTTATCACTAGTGTTGGAGGCTGAGTTGATTTAATTTGGGTCAGGGCTCTATTGTGACTTGTTTAGATTTTGTTCACCACTGTTATCAAGGGTTTTTGAGGATAGAACCAGGACTTTCCCTTCATCGGACTTGGGATCTGAGCACCTGTGAGACACAGGAGCTCTCTCCATGCTCTGCAGTCCAGCCAACAGCTTGCTGAACTGTGGGAGAGCACTCTGTTTTACAGCCCAGTTGTTTGGCATTTTGATCAGCTGTGATGTGTCCCGTCCCCCCCTCCCCCAGTGGCTCCCTCGTCTGTTTGCTTGTTTTTCTGTTTTTTTTTTATTTTATGATTTATTTTATTCATTTATTCCCACCCCTCCTCCCCCTTGTTGTTTTTGCGCTCTCTCTCTCTGTGTCCATTCGCTGTGTGCTCTCTGCTTGTCTTCTCTTCTCATCTTCTCTTTAGGAGGCATCGGGAACTGATCCTGGGACCTCCGATGTGGGAGAGTGGCACTCAATTGCTTGAGCCACCTCAGCTCCCTGGTTTTTTGTGTCTCTCATTGTCTCCTCTTTGTCTCTTTTTGTTGCACCAGTGCTCTGCGCAGGCCAGCTTTCTTTCATCAGGAGGCCCCAGGAAACGAACCCGGCACCTCCCATATGGTAGATGGGAGCCCAATCACTTGAGCCACATCTGCTTTCCTGCTCATTGTTTTTTGCTTGTGGGTTTTTGCTCGTGGGTTTTTGCTTGTGGGTTTTTGCTTGTGGGTTGTTTGCTCGTGGGTTGTTTGCTCGTGGGTTGTTTGCACTTGTGGGTTGTTTGCACTCGTTTTTGTTTGTTGTCTGCTTGTCTGTTTTTTCTTTAGGCACTGGGAACTGAACCCGGGACATTCCATGTGGGAGGCGGGTGCTCAACTGCTTGAGCCACATCTGCTCCCTGCTTGTTTGTTTTTGCTTGTTGTCTTACTCCTTGTTTTTGCTCATTGTCTGCTCAATTTATTCCCCCTCCAGATGGCTCTCTCGTCTATCTGCTCACTGTCTCTGCTCGTTGTGTCCACTCATTGTTTGCTCGTTGTGTCCACTTGTTGTCTGCTCATCTTTTTTAGGAGGCACGGGGAACTGAACCTGGGACCTCCCATGTGGGAGGCAGGCACTCAATTGCTTGAGCCACATCCGCTCCCCTGTTTTCTTTTTCTTTTCCCTCCATACACATCCCTTAGCCTTTCTCATCTCTGGGTGAGGTGCCTTCCTGTGGTGGGCACTGCCTTGCACTTGCTGAAGGCACTCTGCCCCATGAGCAGGGTTTTTTCCCAGCTCTTCTGCCCTGTCTCCAGTGCTACTGCATCACCCCACACAGTGGTGCACGTGCGTGTGTATGTGTGTGTGTGGCGGGGTGGGGGGGAGGTTTGTCTAATAACTTTCCTGTTCCGTCTTTAGCATTAATGTACTACTGCAGTACTTGGAAAGGGCTCTATAGGGAAGCTTTGGCCAATGAGTGCAAATTTGCCTTGTGAGTGAGACTGGTCAGGATTTTAATCAGTTTTGCCAGCATCTCCCCCCACATTCACCCCATAAAAATTTGTTGAAAGTTGAGCTAGTTTCCCCCTTCTACTGCAGGTTCACTCTTCCTTTCACTATGAACCTTGCCGTGAAAATAGCTGTGGGACTTTTCTTTCCCGGAAAGGGCTTGCTCTAATTGTTCTCATTGTTAAGGTGGTAACAATAACAGAGTTTCTACCTCCTAACCAGAAGCAGTAGTCCTAAAATTTACTGTATTTTGTTCAATGTATTTGATATAGGTTGACCACTCACACTGAAATTATTTAGCCAGTTCTTCCAGCAAAGTTATACTAGAATGGTATATTGTCCTTATAGGCTTGATGAATAACTGACACTAAGGCTTGCTGACCCAGTAGTTTTATATTGTTTTTCTGAAGTTGGTTTTTATGAATAGAGGAAAACCCTTCATAGATTTCTTTTTTTCTGGTTTGTGTGTTGAGTATTCATACTACCAAAGGAAAAGAATCACCTTCAGATATGAAAGCACAAATGATTAAGATTTTAAAGGTTTTGGGTAAAAGAAAAACCCTGTAAGCATGATTGAAATTTTAATTCAGTGCTTCCTCATTATTTTGTTCAGTCTTTTTGTTTTATACAAATAACAAAGTTGTGTCTTTGAAAAAACCTTAATTTTTAAATGTTATTCCTCAATTTATAGTATTAGTCTTAGATTTTTATCATTATTTACTCACCGTGGAAAAATAATAAAAAACTTGCTTACGGACCACTTAAATGTTAGTGAGTTCACCTCATTTCCTACATTATAGGTTTCATTTAAAGCCAAAATCATTGCAGAAAATGTTATAAAGAAATAAAGCTATCTTTATTGTGAAGTCGTATTATTCTGCTTGATATTTAGGAAAGATTGACAACAGCAAGATTAAGTCAAAATAGCATTGGTTCTCCATCTCAGTTTTGATTTTAATCTTAACTTTAAAATTCTAGATTTGTACTACATGTAAATTTTGCTTCTTTACATAAATTAAAGAAAAATCATGTCAGCATTGAAAAAAACAAGTTTTAGCCTTTTTTTCAACTTTTTCTATAATTATTAGTGAAAAAAGTTGTCTTAAGAATATGCCAAAGCCATAAGCAGACAACTGCCACTCTAATTTTAAAGACCTTTAATATTTGAGGAATTTAAATTATAAACTAAACCTGTGTCCAAATGGTTTTTTTTTGAAAATGCCCAAAGGCCACAGTGTGACACCATTTTTACAATTAAAGATTTACAGAAGAGGATCTAGTTTATATTTACAACTGTTGTCTTTTAAAAATTGTGTGTGTGTGTTTTCTCATTTTTAGGGCAAATTTCAGTTGACATTCCATAATGGTTACCTATATTCTGTGAGTAAATAGAATAGTTACATCTTCAGGATAAAAGAAACATGAAAAGTTTTCTTAATTTTACAGCAGACAGTCCCAGAACAGATTTAGCCCAAGGTAAGTAAGACAATGCATTATACTTACGGATTCATTTTAAGCATTATGGTTGAGAACTGATTTTGAACAATCTCAGCTGTCTTTATATTTCATAAGAAATTATGTAGATCATTTAATTGGAATTATAGTGTATATCTCATAATATATGGAGAATTAAAAGTCATTTCAGCATTGAAAAAAAAAAACGAGTTTTAGCCTTTTCTTCAACTTTCTCTGTAATTTTTAGCAAAAAAAGTTGTCTTAAGAATATGTCAAAGCCATAATAAGCAGAGGACCAAAAGCAGACATAATCATTCTGAATATCTTTTCTCTTCCTTTTACTTTTTTAAAATTTGATCTAGTTATGAAAAAAAGCTAGAGGTCTTTTTGACATGTAGAAAAGCATAAAAATTATTTTGCATCATGTACATATATACAGTTATATATGTATCTATGTATGTATTCATGTATATTTATGTATCATAAAGTTCAGTTCAAGCTATCTGACCTGCCTCCTAGTCTCCACAGTTCTAACATGTTATTTGTGAATTGCATGAAGATAGGGGTTGCTTATGAATAAAACTTGGTGAGATATAGCTTACAGAATCAGTATTCTGAGTGTTATTGATAGACTGGAATATTAGGTTAACTAATACATACTAAAATTCAGTAAAAATGTATAATTCAGGCTGTAAACATCAACTACTCAAATGTAGAATAGATAAAACCTGGCTTAAAAAGCCATTTATGAGCTAGAGGGGTGATGTTAGGTTTATATATGAATTGACTGCTACAAAAAAGTAAAATGAATGCGGTCAGGCTGAATAATACATAATAGCATTTGCTGCTGTTAATGACCTTTGAATTTATGTACAATTATAGTTAAATGACTAGTTCCAAATGCAACATTTTAAGAGAAACACTGCAAGTTTGGGTCTCAAAAGATAAAATAAGCTAATATTAAAAGAGGGTCTTGGGGGCAGATGTGGCTCAAATGGCTGGGCATCCGTCTCCCATATGGAGGGACCTGGGTTCGATCCCCGGGACCTCCTGGTTAAAAAAAAAAAAAAGAGGGTCTAGAAGTCAGAACCCATCGGGAAGTTTAAAAACCAAATATGCTGAACGAGGATAATTGAAGAATTGAGTAAGATGTGGTTTCAGATAGTTAGAAGAGGTCACAGTGTATCATTCCTGAAGATTGAAACATCAGGTAACAGTTGAAGAGACAGCTTCTGACCAGAGTCTGACTTCTAATGCTGAGCCGAGCTAGCCAACAGTGGAGGGCGTTGTACCATGAACTTGTTCTCTTCTGTTTAAAATATTTTAAGCCAACAGTAGATTATTATCTGTAAGACAATGTTATAAAAGAAATATCTTGTTGTTTTGGAAGTTATATTAGGTGACTTCCAGTTCCTTTTTAACTGGTTTTATAAAATATTCATTCACCTATCATGACCAGGATTTGAGGGTTTTGGATTGTCATTGTCATTTTGGTGTTATAGTGTAGAAGACAGATAATAAATAACAGGTAGTACAGTGTTGGGGACTGATAAGTGTTATGAATAAAAATTAAGTAGGATAAAGTGTTGGAGTCAGGGAAGGCCCTCTGAAGAGTGGCATTATGTCAAACCTGAATATTTATAATAGTTTACTATATAGTTAAGTCTTTAAAATATTAAATCAATGGTGAAGTTCATTTTAAAATATATTATTTATTTTTAAGATAAGATAGCTATTTTCTGTGCTCAAATTAAAGATAAAACTAATTAAAATTATTTTCGTAGTGTAAATCTATCTGCATGTTCATGGAAATGATAGTGTAAAGATCCTAAAAATCCCAAAGAAGATTGTTTTAGTAAACTAGGTAAAATGTTTTATCCAAACTCTTAGAGGGTTTTGATTTTAGGAAATCAATAATTTAGCATTGCTTTATTACAGGAAACAATAAAGATTAACCTTAAGCTAATGTAAACAATTTTTTTTCTATAAAGGTGTTTTTATTTTAGCATTGTATGTTTTTGTCTTGTCCTCAGCAACTGAAGAAAAAAGTTGATATGTAAAATCCTACTTAAAGATAATTAAAATGTCAAGGAGTCTGTTACATTTGGATTATTTTTTCCTTAAAATGATTTAGGCTGTGGTAATTCTTTTAACATCTGTGTTTACTAATCATTATGACTTAATTAAAATGTTGCAGTTATATCACTGAAGATTAAAAAAAAGAATATTTTTAAACATGTAATTTTACTTGAAAATTTTGTAGTAAGGTTTAGCTTTATAAAGAAGTATCTTTTTCTCTTACTGTTATGAATTAGAAATGTCTTTCTTATTCCTGACAGAATTGAGAAAAAGTATGGTTAAAATAATTTTATAATCCAGAATTTTCTTCATTCTTAGATACTAAAATAAATGTAATTTGTACAAATTTTGAGTTATAAACTCTCCTAAATGCTGACCAAATCCACTGTATGAAAGAATAGTTAAGATTTGAATGATTCTTTTTTTTTTTTTTTCATATGCACTTAATTACCACCAAGACCAATACTAGCATTGACTGGTAAAAATATAATGTAGAGACATCTGTTTCTTCCTTCAGCTTTACCAGTGTGTGCCACATGTATCTTGGGGCACTGAGGTTAGGTGCATAAATATTTAAAATAGTTATTTCTTCTTGTTGAATTGCCCCTCTTATTAATACATAATGACCTTCTTCGTCCCTTATAACAGTTTTGCATTTAAAATCTTTTTCATCTGATATTAGTATCACTACTCCAGCTCATTTTTGGTTACTATTTGCATGGAATATCTTTTTCCAACCTTTTACTTTTAACTTGGTTGTGTCCTTATGTCTGAGGTGAGTCTCTTGTAGACAACATATAGATGGCTCATATTTTTTAATCCATTCTTTCAGCCTTTGTGTTTTGATTGGGGAGTTCAAGCCCTATTATAAACAAAATATATTATGTGAAATATAAATATTTTATGTGAAATATGAATATGGGTAGAATTGCATATATAAGACCGTTTTTCTTTGAAGCTGAACAACTGTAAGTTAATAGTACAAAATGTTAATATCAGACCCAAAGAAAAACATTATACTAAGTGAAGGAGACCAGACCCAGAGTACCACCTATTGTATGATTCCATTTATATAAAATGTAAATATAAATCAATTTACAAAGATGAAAGGAGATTAGTGGTTATTTAGGTCTGTGGAAGAAATGCTAAGGGATGTGGAGTCTTTCTTTTTGGAGTAATGAAATTGTTCTAAGATTTTTGAGATGATGAATGTACAACCTTGTGATTATACTAAAAGTCATTGTTTATACACTTTTGATAGAATAGCCAGAAACAGCAGCTACATACAGTGGGGGAAGCATAGAGAGATTGAGAGATGAGAAATTTTCTTGTTTGTCTGTTTATTATTATTATTATTGAAATAATGAAAATGCGCTAATAATGATTGAAGTGATGAACACACAACTATGTGATTATAGCAAATACCATTGATTGTATACTTGGGATGAATTGTATGCTTTATTAATATGTGTCAATAAAATTGATTTGTTTAAAAAATTTATAAAGTAAGCCATATAAAAAACATTTTGTAGCCACACTTTTTTTAAAAAAGTAAAAGAAACAGGTGGAATTAATTTTAATTATATTTTCTTTAACCCAATGTATCAAAAATATTATTTCAAGATGTTATCAGTCATAGCAGTTATTGAGATATTTATCCATTCTTTTTGTCATATTAAGTCTTTGAAATCCAGTGTGTAAATGTATATTACCTTTACAGCACATCTCAGTTTAGGACTAAATACTTTTCAGGTGCTCAGTAGCCACATGTAACCATTGGCTTCTGTTTTTGGATAGCTCAGTTTTGTACTGTACTTGATACTGAATCCATATATGTTACATCTGTGTTACGAATGTTACTATGTTATATGATTTAATTCTGTAATAACATTTCCGTTCTACTTTATTTTCTCATGTGTTATCTAAGACAATAGACAGGTACCACGGTCAGCATATGTTCAAGAATGGCTTGCTAAGATTCTGAAGTGGTGATGTCTATTGTTGGATAGATATTGGTGACCATATGATTGTGTTTGAGAAAGTTGGAGTCTGAAAAGTTGGTAGTCAGCTACCAGCTCTTACGAGTTTTGGTTTGGGTTGAAGGGATGTGGTTTGAAGAGAGTGGTTCTCTAGGACTGCTGTCAAGTTCAGTGATTTGCTGAAAGGACTCTCAGAACTCAGAAAAGCTATTATATTGACAGGGACAATTTATTACAATAAAAGCTACAAATTAAAAAAAGCAAATGGAAAAAGGCACCTAGGTTGAGTCCAGGAAACCAGGTACAAACCTCCAGTTGTGCTCTGCCTGAGTTGCACAGAGAGCGCTTAATACCAGCCACTATGTGTGACATATGCAAAAGTGTTGCCAACCAATGAAACTGCCTGAGCCTTGGTGTCCAGGGTTTTTATTGGGGGTCAGTCATGTAGGCATGGAGTGCCTGGGTGACTTAGCAACTGCTCAGTGTCCAGCCTTCCCTTCTTCAAAAGTCAAACTGATACAGTGTGGTTCCGAGACTCAGGCATACAGAAACAGGTGTTTACCATAAATCACAATGTTAGCATAAACAATCTGGCTGGCCCAGTGCCTCAGGTATCAAAGGCAGTGTTTCAGGCAGGATAGTCCCAGTGTTCAGAGTTATCTCCTAGGAGCTGGTTAAAGAGACCTTTCTTTGGAATATGAAGGGGTTTGAGGACCCCAAACCTTCTGCATTAAACTGCACAGAATGAATCTGGAACCTTACAAAGAGGGTGTCTCTTGTGATGTCTTACAGAAACAAAAGGGTAAATGAGATTGGCAATAGCTCAATTCACCTTAAATATCTAACAATTTATCTAACAACAATATTAAACAAATGGTTTTGATTACTATCAAGCTAGAGTTATATAAAAGCTGACCATGAGATGTGAACAGTCTAGCATGTGAGATAGCCCTACAGTTTACAGGTTTCTTTGTTGGAGTCAAGTCTTACAGTTTATTCACTGCCTCATATAAATTCATCTTGCTTGGTGAAATATGTATATTGTCTCTTCTAACTCATCAAAACCTCCATTTCTGCCTATGATGGAGCAACTGGTGGCAGAATAAAGCTCCTGCTGAGAAAAACTAGATAGAGAAGGGGAAGAAAATTTGAAAGCATTAGAGTTCTGAGTCAGCCAGGACTTGAGTCAAGATTCAAGAGAGACGGGAGTGTGTGTGGCTCAAGCAGTTGAGCACCTGCCTCCCATATGATTGGTTCTGGGTTTGGTTCCCCATGCCTCCTGAAAAAACAAAGACAAGCAAAAAGCAAAACAAGTGAAAAAACCAACTCAGGGAAGCCAATGGGGCTCAGTGGTTGAGTGCCAGCTTCCCACATACTAGGTCCCATGTTCAATCCTCAGTACCTCAAAAAAAAAAAAAAA
>JAQZBX010083305.1:0-13408 GCA_029593785.1 Cabassous unicinctus
ACACACACACACACACACACACACAGTTTTCTTAATTATTAACACTCTGCATGCGTGTGGGAACTTTGTTACAATTGATAAAACAATATTACTATAGTTATACTGTTAACTATGGTCAAAGGTTTATATTAGGGTTCACTGTGTATGTTGTACAATTCTGTTTTTTAAAAATTTTTATTCTGATAACATATACAACCTAAGACCCCCATTTAACCACATTCAAATATTCAATTCAGTGGTGTTAGTTACATTCACAATATTGAGCTATCATCACCACCATCCATTACCAAAACTCCCCAAATAGAAACTTTGTATCAATTAAGCATTAACACCCCATTCCCTACCCCCACTCTGGCCTCTAGTAACCTGTATTCTGGTTTCTGACTCTGTGAATTTTCATATTCTAATTATTTCATGTAAGTGAGATCATACAATATTTGTCCTTTGGTGTTTGAATTTTACTGATCATAAGTTCCACAAGGTTCATCCATGTTGTAACATGCTTCAGAACTTCATTTTTTCTTCTGGTTGAATAATAATCCATTGTGTGTCTGTACCACCATTCATTGATTGATGGGCATTTGGATTTTTTTCCATCTTTTGGCAATTAAGAATAATGCCACTATGAACATCAGTGTGCCACTATCTGTTCGAGTCCCTGCTTTCAATAATTTTGGGTATATACCTAGAAGTGAGATCGCTGGGTCATATGGTAATTCTATAATTAGTTTTCTGAGGAACTGTCAAACTGTTTTTCACAGTGGCAGCACCATTTTCCATTCCCACTAACAATGAATGAGTGTTCCTATTTCTCCACATCCTCTTGAACACTTACTATATTCCATTTCTTTAATAGTAGCCATCCTAGTGGGTTTGAAATGGTATCTCGTGGTTTTGATTTGCATTTCCCTCATGGCCAATAATGTCGAGCATCTTTTCATATGTGTATTGGCCATTTATATATCTTCTTTGGAGAAATGCCTATTCAAGTTTTTTTCCCCATTTTAAATTGGGTTGTCTCCTTTTGTTGTTGTTGTTGAGTTGTAAGAGTTCTTTTTATACTCTGGATATTAAACCCTTATCAGATATGTGGTTTCCAGATATTTTCTCCCATCCTGTAGGTTGTCTTTTACTTTCATGTTAAAGTCTTTTGATGCACAATAGTTTTTAGTTTTGATGATGTTCCATTTATCTATTTTTTTCTTTTGTTGCTTATGCTTTGGGTGTAAAATTTAAGAGACATTGCCTAACAGAAGGTCTTGAAGATATTTCCCTATGTTTTCCGCTATGAGTGTGAGGGGATGTATATGGGTCTCTCAATATTCTGAAGGAGTTTTCTGTAAACCTTAACTTCTCTCTAAAAAAAAATTGAATCAATTGGCCATAGATGTGAGGATTTATTTCTGAACTCTTAATTCAATTCCATTGGTTTGTATGTCTGTCCTTGTGCTAGTACCACATTTTTTGATTGCTGTAGCTTTGTAATAATTTCTAAAATCAGAAAATTTGAGTCCTCTAACTTTTTTCTTCTTTTTCAATATGATGTTTATGTTTGGCTTTTCCATTTCTGCAAGGAAGGCTTTTGGAATTTTGATTCATGTGCATTGAATCTGCAAATTGTTTTGGGTAGAATTAGCATCTGAACAGTATTTAGTCTTCCAGTCCATGAACGTGGAATGTTGTTCCATTTATTTAAGTCTTTGATTTCTTTCAGCAGTGTTTTGTAATTTCATGTGTACAAGTCCTTTCCATCCTTGGTTAAATTTATTCCTATATATTTGATTCTTTTAGTTACTATCGTAAATGAATTTTTTCCCCTTGATTCCCTGTTCAAATTGTTTGTTACTAGTGTATAGAAATACTACTGAATTTTGGGTATTGATCTTGTACCCCACCACTTTGCTGAATTCATTTATTAATTCTAGGAGCTTTGTTTTGGATTTTTCGGGATTTTCTGTATGAAGCATCATATTTTATATCATTTCCTATCTGCAAATAGGGAAATTTTTACTTCTTCCTTTCCAATATGGATGCTTTTATTTATTTTTCTTGCCTAATTGCTCTAGCTAGATCTTCCACTACAGTGTTAAATAAAGTGTTGACTGTGGGCATCCTTATCTTATTTCTGTTCTTAGGTGGAAAGCTTTCAGTTTTTCACCATTAAGTATGATGCTACCTATAGGTTTTTTATATATGTCCTTCATCATGTTTAGGAGGTTTCCGTGTACTCACAGTTTTCTGAGTGTGTTTATCAAGAAGGGGTTGCTGGATTTTGTCAAATGCTTTTTCTGCATCAGTGATCATGTGGTTTTGTTCCTTCATTCTATTAATATGGTGTGTTAATTAAATGATTTTCTTCTGTTGAACCACCTTGCATACCTGGGATAAATCCCACTTGATCATGGTGTGTAATTTTCTTAATGTGCTGTTGGGTTTGGTTTACTAGTATTTTGTTGAGGGTTTTTGCATCTATTTTCATAAAGCATATGGATCTCTAATATTCTTTTCTTGTGATATCTTTATCTGGTTTTGGTGTTAGGCTGTTATTGGCATCAAGGAATGAGGGAATGTTGCTTCCTCTTCAATTTTGTGGGAGAAGAATTTGAGTGGTATTGGTGTTAATTCTTCTTGGAATATTTGTACAGTTCACCAATGAAGCAATCTGGTCCTGGGCTTTTCTTTGCTGGGAGGTTTTTGATGCCTCATTCAACTTCTTTGCTTGTTACTGGTCTGTTAAGATCTTCAATTTCTTCTTGAGTCGATTTGTTTGTTTCTAGGAATTTGTTCATGTCACCTAGGTTATCTGATTTGTTTGCATACAGTTATTCATAGTATTATCTTATAATCTTTTTATTTCTGTGAGGTTGGTAGTAATGTCTCCTCCTTTCATTTCTTATTTCATTTTTGTCCTCTTTTTTACTAGCTAAAGGTTTGTTGATTTTATGGATCTTTTTAAAGAACCAATTTTTTGTTTTGTTGATTGTCTCTACTGTCTTTTATTCTCTATTTCTTTTATCTATGCTCTAAACTTTATTATTTCCTTCCTTCTCAGAAGTGCTTATGTTTTAAGCACTTTATATGTAACATCTACTAATAATTTTTTACAAAAACCGTGAGAGAGGAATAGATAGGAAACTGAGGTACCAAGAGTAATGTGCCTTCAGGACATGCAGCTAGTAAATGACAGAACAAGGATTTGAATCTTTGCTGTTTATGGTTCCATTTTTTGTTGTTGTTGTTGCTTTAAACCACTAAAATGTATCACCTTTCAGTTAATATCTATTGAATAAATGTTGAGTGCATTTCTTTCTTGAAATTCTTCTTAAAATGGAAAGTTTGCCTTTTGTAACATTTTGCACCCTATTAACACTATGGGATTTATCATTCATTCACTAAGTGCAAATTTATTTGCATATGGTTCTTGTTCTTAAGGAATGTTTATATGATAGTAAGAGTAGAAGCAACAAAACAACTATAAATTATAATACGAAAATAAGTCTTCTTTCTGATACATAGCTCTAAACCCCAAATTCTTGAAGACTTTTGGTCTGAATGATCAAAATAGGTAATCGTTATATAATACACACATGCATTCTTTATGCATCAGATAGCCCCTACACCCCCTTAGGCTTTCACTTGAGCCTGTTGATTCTTTCCTTTATTGGCAATTCTATCATATTGGCTTATCCACTATCTAACTCACCAGTATATTATAAACATTTCCCAAATCACCTCTCCCCTCCTCCCCACTCTTCTGTCCATCTCTTCTTCTCCCCATTCCCTCTTCTCCTTTCCTTTCTTTTACTTTCCTTTCTTTCTCCACCTTCTCTCTCTTCTTTTTTCCTTTCTTCCTTTGTTTTTCTTTGCTAAGTCAGAAACCTTTTCAACACAGTATTTCAAACAGCCTCTACCAGTTGATTAGAGTTGGCATGTGAAATGAATCTGTTTGCTGTTTCTTGACTTGATGGTTTTTATAGTCCCTTCCATTTCTAGAACTCTCATCTGATTATGTAGCTGGTGCGACTTTGACAAGTTCTTTCTCTGTAGCTGACATGGTGTCCCTCTTGGACAGTGAGATGCAGTTGAGTGCTATGTTATGTCCCCTGCTGAGTATGTGGCACAGATAGTCTCCCTAGAACCATGAAGGCTTGGAGGGCTGGTTGGGAAGCACAGACTTAGACATAATAAAACTGTGCTCTTGATTATGGTTTTGCACCTGGAGTTTTCTGAGAGACTTGAGCTGACACAAGGAACAGATGCATTTCTTTCTTGAGAAAGTTTTCAAAATACTTTGAGGAACTTGAGCCAGTCGCCTAAACTCTTTAAAGTGGAAATAATACTCATGTTTTCCTTGAGAGGCAGTAGAGCATAGTGGTTGAAAGCAAGGTTTCTGATGGCAAACTTCTAGGCTTTGAGTCCCAGCTCTGATACTAACTTTAAGACCTTGGGCAAGTTTCCTGACATCTCTGTGCCTTAGGTTCCTCATCTGTAAAATGGGAGATAATAAATGTACCCCAGGGGGTTCTTTTGATGACTTTCTTTACACAAAGCACATAGAATAGTTTCTGGAACATAGTATATATGGTAGATAATATATTATTATATGATTTTGTTCTCTAAATCAAATAAGAATGCTTTTTGTTATAAAATACCATTCAGATACTCAAATACTCTTAGTGCCAAAAGGTGAGGAAATAGAATGTTCTATCCTAAATTGTAGCTGATAATCTCCATTCATGGAACGACAATAAAATTGGCAATTTGGGAAGAGCCCACCAACATGACTGGGCCCCAGAGCAATGATGCCCAACTTAGCTGTGCATTAAAACCCCTGGGAAACTTAAAAATACCTATCCCTTGGTTGTTTTCCATACTAACAATCAGAATTTTTGCAGTGGACCCAGGAAACATTCTTTTTTTTTTTTTTTTCCCCTAAATAAAAAGCTTTCTTGGCAATTCCAATCCAACTCGTCTGTAGGCCAGTGTTTGAGAACCTCTGACCTGGGCAGTCTCAGAGAGTTATTTGGTTATATTTAATAAGTTGCAGGGGGATTTAGTGGAAGGTCTGATGGCAGATATCTACATTTAAATAAATTTTCATCAGGTAGTGTGGGAGAGGCTACACAGGCAGGGTTTGTCTGAGAGAAATTCTAGACATCTGAAGATACCTAAAGCCTAGTATCAGAGATTTTGGTTTTATTTCTTATTGAGATCAGTTTTTATTGGCTGGCTGGTTCCCCTTGCCACAGGGCGAAAAATGATGATGGAGCCCGTAAACTAGGTGAGGAGTAGGAAGCAAGACTAATTGAAAAGGGATTTACACGTGGGTAGTTTTTAGATCCTGGTTCGTGACCGGCACAGTGGAGTCCCACATATGAATGTGCAGATAAAATGGTTCTGTGAGTGTAGAATTTTGCAAAAATGGAAGCTGCAAGTAGATGGAACAGTATAGGAGAAGGCATTTGGATTACTGGCCAGCAGATGGGGAGTAGAGCTCAGTATAGAGTCATTCTAAACTCATTAGTCTGGGAGCAAGGGAAGGACTGAGAACTATGTGCTGAATGAAAAGAGGGGCTGGCATGTTGTTGAGCAGGAAGAGGAAGGTTACAAATGGAGGGCTCTTTGAAGAGTCGTTGAACACCTCCTCACTCCCATACTCTCTACTTCTTCCTGTGGCTAAAAAGTCTTTTAAAAACTCTTATTGAAGGTATCATAAAAGTGGGATGAGATGTCAGCATGGGTCAGTGGTAGCTCTTGGACTTCCATCTACCAGCTGGTTTGGTTTTGTTGTCCTGGCTATAAAATGGGGATAAATATGCTTACTTTACAGAGCTGCTGTAAGAGTTTGAGATGATGGCTAAGAAAGTGCTTTGCTAACCGTAAAGTGCCATTCACAGATATGGAAGCATTGTCTGTGATGTGGACACAACATGCCCCTTGGTATTGGTAGGAGAGGGATGGCTCTGCCCCTGTGTGGAGGTGTGGGTACTTGCTACTAGAGGGCACGGAGCCTCTAATCGAAAGATCTAGAAACATTTAGCAGCACCTGCATTTCATGGTTTGAAACGTAAGAGTATAGACCTTACTAAAATCTGTTACAGGGCGGAGCCCTGCAATTGCTCCTGAAGGTTATAGCCATTAATGGTATGTCTGTAATGGTTTCTCACTGTAGGCTATTGCAGTTAGGCCACTGGTTTTGCCCAGTGCCCAGAGCTCATGCTGTGACTTCAACCTTTTTTTTCCTATGCAAGAGAGCACGCCATACTACAGTGAGCAAGAGTGACATCAGTAAAGAGGTGAACTTGAATCCACCTGATTAAAAAACAAGCTCAGTAGACTATTCACAGATTTTGATACTATAGTGTTAGAAATAAATAGCATACACTACACCACACAGCAGTTCTCGAAGTGAGAACCACAGATCCAGAAAGGCAGATCCTTCCAGATATCCGCAGACTGTGAAACTATCATGGAGGGCTCTCCATGTACCTGGCACTATGTAAGTTCTGGGGGAGACAGCTGGGGTATCATTTTCTGCCCTTACAAAATACTTGTCTTTCCAGGAAGACAGTAAATGATCATGTGCCCAAATGAATGGCAGGCTCTTCAGTTCTATAGGAATTGTTCAGAGAAAGAAGGGACTCAGAAAAGTTTAAGTGGTCTAATTGATGAGCCCTCTGAAATATAGGTAGCTGGCTATGAATAATATGAATGATAACTTCTATGTAGTGCATATTTCATTTTATAGTTTTTCTATAGGGATTGTGAACTCTGGTGACTTCATCAGAAATGTGGGAAGCAGTTAGGAAACTACAGTTAGATTGGTGGACATTGTGACAAACCAGAGAGAGTGTAGTTCACCTTAAAACATGGCAATACAAAATTTTAAACAATAGCATGATACACTACTTCTGATTGTCAAAGAACTTTTACTGACATGATTTCATGTATTGTTCACAGAATCCTTTTGAGACAGGTCTTATTCTCCCCTTCCAAAGAGAAGAAAACCTAGCTCAGAGAGGCATTAAAAATCAAATAAAAGTGGCCAGAGCATGTGGTGTGGAGTTGCAATGCCAATTTCCACAGTTGTGAGACGTTTTCCCCAGAGACCATGGCTCTCAGGACTATGCCATTTGGGAAGAAGGAATTGTGCTTTCCTAACATGTCTGCCTTCTCTCCCCAGAGCTGTCCCAATCATTCTCTGAGCCCAGCTCTGGGGAGATGGGCCTCTGGGCCTGTTTGTTTCTACTCTTCCAGCTTCTTAAATGGACCCCAAGGAAAGGCAGGGAGGCACCATCAAAGCTGATGCAGGAGTCAGAAAGCCAACAACTGTGTCAGCATTCAATTTTGGACTTACTGATAGATGCGAAGTCTGAAATCAGCTTTGCTGTCACAGTTAATTGGCTAATTTGGAATTTCTCAACTGTCCTTTTTATCTTTTAATCATGTTAGTCATTTTTCACTTGCAGAAAAAGTAAGAGGGGTAGGGAGTGGGGCATATGGGAATCCCCTACATTTTTTATGTAACATTTATGTAATCTAAGTATCTTAAAAAAAAAAAAAAAGAGGCAGAGACCCAGAGATCCAAATGGAGTTACTTGATCCCAAAGTGAAGCAACCTCTGCACTGGGGCTCAATTCCCCTGAAGGAGGGAGGTGGTGTCAGTTACGATTAATGTGAGCAGCCTCTCTCTCTGGCTCCGGAGATGTGACCTCTGGTTGCAACAAATGTGACAGCATGAATTACCTTCAATTCTGGTACACTACATTTAGCTATATTATTGCCCACACACCTTGGTGGGAGCTGGCTGCTTTGGTAGTCTTGACCATGGGAGAAAAAACAGAGGGAGAAATTGGAAATGACAGATGCCTAGGATATGGGTCACAGCATAGATCTGTACCTCCATCAGAGGTGATACATGGTTTGGGATCTGATTCCTTCAAGTGGTTGAGGAAGGAATACTTAGTTTTTTTTTTTTAAATCACCTTTATTGAGGTATTTACTTACATTAAATGCATAACTTTAAGTATACAGATACATGAGTTTTGTTATATGTACACACCTACGTAACCACCAGCCCAGTCAAGGTATAGAACATTTCCATCACACCATAAGGTTCACTTGTTTCCCTGCCTACTCAGTCCCCACCCCCAATTTCTGACCTAAGGCAAATACTGATCTGCTTTTTACTATTGTAGATTAGATTTGTGTTTTTTGGAGTTTCATATAAATGAAATGCTACAGAATGTATTCTTTTACAAGTCTCAAATGTTTGTGGTATATCAATGTATGGCTATCTC
Organism: Cabassous unicinctus; assembly: GCA_029593785.1. Classification (NCBI taxonomy): domain Eukaryota; kingdom Metazoa; phylum Chordata; class Mammalia; order Cingulata; family Chlamyphoridae; genus Cabassous; species Cabassous unicinctus. Next base: position 8,301 of record JAQZBX010083305.1, read on the forward strand.
ACAATTTGCTTATCTACTCACCTGCTGTTGGACATTTGGGTTGTTTCCAGTTTTGGGCTATTTCAAATAAAGCTTCTATGAACATTTGTATACAAGGCTTTGTGTGGAAATATGTTATTCTTCTTCTTGAGTAAAATAGCAAAGACTGGAATTGCTGGGTCATATGGTGTGGTAGGCAGGATTTGACCCTCATGGTCTTTGTTTCCCTGGTTATACACCTATGAATATGTTATGTTACATGGAAAAGGAACTTTGCAGGTAGAATTAAGGTTGCTCATCAGCTGACTTTAAAATAGTCAGATTACCCTTGATTAAATGGGTGGGCCCAGTATAATCACATATACTTATTTTAAATAAGAAGAGGACAGAAGAGTCAGCCAGAGAGATGCAGTGGAAAAAGAGGCATAGGAAGTCAAAGAGAATCAGAGTGGGAAGGATTCCACCCACCGTTGCTGGCTTTGAAGATGGAGAAAGGAGACCACGAGCCAGGCTATGCAGTCAACCTCTAGAAGATGAAAATGACCCCTGGCTGACTTTCCTACAACTCTATGCAACTGAATTCCACCAACAAGTATATATTTAACTTTATAAGAAGCCGCTAAACTATATTCCAAATGGATTGTATAATTTTACATTGCCATCAATAATGTGTGGATTCCAGTTGCACCATATCCTCACCAACACTTGATATTGTCAGACATTTTTTATTCTAGCCATTCTAGTGTGTGTGTCAGTATGGCTTTAATTTCCATTTTGTCTCTATATCTTCTGGTATGATCTATGTGTTTGTATTTTTTATGCATTTTTATTGAGTTTATCTTTTTCTTGAATTGTAAGTTTTTAATATATTCTGGATACAAGTTTTTATAAGACATATGTGTTACAGATATTTCCTCACGACTCATGGCTTGCCTTTTCACGTCCTTAATGGTGTCTTTGGAAGTTCATTCAAAATAAAAAAATTTCCAGTTCAAGCACCATTTGTCAAAAGGACCATTCTTTACCTGTTGGCCTCTTTGTCAAATCAATTGATCATATATGCATGGATTTATTTTTGGACTCTCTATTCTGATCCATTGATCTAGTCTATATTTCTTCAGTGCCACATTATCTTGATTATTTTTATAGCATGTCTTGAAATCAGATAATATAAGTTCTCTAGCTTTGTTTTTCTTTTTCAAGATTGATTTGACTATACAAGGTCTTTTATATTTCTCTCTCTCTGCTCCCCACCCCCCCGTATCTCTCGCTGTGTCTCTCTCTATATATATTATAAGTTTAGAATTAGCTCATTAATTTCTGCAAAAAAAACAAAACAAAACAAAAACCACACACACACACACACACACACACACACACAAACCTTGCTGGGATTTTAACTGCTGTTGCATTGAATCTATAGATAAACGTAGGGAGAATTGACATCTTAATAGTATTGAGTTTTGTGATCCATGAACATGTATACTTCTCATCATTTACTTAATGTCTGATTTAATGTTTCTCAATAATGTTTTCTAGTTTTCAGTTTCAAAACATAGTTTTCCAAATGAATCTCTAAGTATCATATGGTTTTTCTTTTTTAGTTCATCAATATAGTCAATTACTTTAATTTTCAAATGTTAAAATAACCTTGACTTCCTTGGGATAAACCTTAATTGATCAAGTGTTGAATTTAATTTCCTAAGGTTTTGTTAAGGGATTTTATGTATTTGTACATGAGGGAAGTTGATTTGTAGTTTTCTTTCTTTAAATGTCTTTGTTTTGGTGGACTCAGAAAATGAGTTGGAAAGTGTTCCCTTCTGTCTGTTTTCTGTAAGATTTTGTGTAGGATTGGTATTGTTTCTCCCTTCAATGTTTGACAGAATTCACCAGTGAAGCCATCTGTGTCTGGAGTTTTCTTTGTGGAAAGGTTATAAATTAAAAATTTGGAGGATTGTGGGAAGATGGCATGGGATTAGGCAGTCAAGCCTCAGCTCTCTCACAAAAACAACAGAAAAGTGCCAAAAGCTGCCCAAGGTACCTGCTTTGGGGATCAGCAGACCAGGACAGTTCTTTACAACTCCTAGGAGGGTGAGGGACAGAGAGATGAAGAACTGAAACAACAAACTGGCTGCCTGAGAGGGCGCCCCTCCCCCACCACTGACATATTAAGTGGGGGTAAAATCCCTGGCTCATTGCAGCTGCCTGAGAAGGGAGCAGATGTCTTCCTCCCTGTCAGCTGTTGCAAGGGAAAAGGGAGGGGAAGTTGGGGGGCTTTGCTTCAGTGAATTCAGCCAGCGGAGTCCACTTGGAATCTTGGCTCTGGCCAAGGAACACGGAGAGATAAACCTCTGTGGAAAGGTGTGCCAATGAGCGTCATCTGCTGGCTGGTCTGGAAATTGAATGGATAGGAACTACAGTTGGGTCTCTCTGTTCTCCAACTTCTAGGAGAAAATCTGTGCCCCATTAGTGAGTCCCTGGCATGATTTTGATAACTTATGCTGGACAATTTTAAAGACTTAGGATAAGTTGAACCAAATATCAAAGAAGAGCTGTGAAAAAATAATAATCGACAAGGGAGAGAAATTGACCATCAGAGTAAATTCACCAACTTATTCAGATGCCTAGACATCAGCAAAAAATTACAAGTCATACTGGGAAACAGGAAGAGATGGCCTAGCCAAAGGAACAAATCAAATATCCTGAAGAGATACAGGATTTAAGACAATCAATGATAATCATGCAACTTTCCTAAATCAATTGAAAGAATTGAAAGAAAATATGACTAAAGAGATAAAGGATATTAAGAAGACACTAGGTGAGCATAAAAAGCAATTTGAAAGTCTGCAAAGAAAAGTAGCAGACCTTATGGGAATGAAAGACATGATGGATGAGATTAAAAATATATTAGAGGCACATAGGAGCAGATTTTAATTGTTTAAATTCAGAATTAATGATTTCAAAGACAGAGCATTTGAACTGGTAACGACAGGAGAACAGAAAGAAAGAGAATGGAAAAAATGGAACAGGGTCTCAGGGAATTGAATGACAATGTGAAAGGCAAAAACATACGCATTATCAGTGTCCCAGAAGGAGAAGAAAATGGGAAAGGGGCAGAAAGAATATTTGAGGAAATAATGACTGAAAACTTCCCTACCCTTATGAAGGACATAAATATCAATATCGAAGAAGAACAATATACCCCACACAGAATAAATCCTAATAGACCTACCCCGAGACACCTACTTCAGAAAGACAGATATCAGAGATAAAGAGAAGATTCTGAAAGCAGCAAGAGAAAATCAAAGCATCACATACAAGGGGACCTTGATAAAATTAAGTGCTGACCTCTCATCAGAAGCCATGGAGGAGAGAAGAAGGTGGTATGATGTATTTAAGGTACTGAAAGAAAATTCTTGCCAGCCAAGAATTTTGTATCCAGCAAAGCTGTCCTTTAGAAATAAAGGGGAGTTCAAAGTCTTCACAGACAAACAAAAACTGATAGAATGTGTTATCAAAAGACAAGAATTAACAAGAAATACTAAAGGGAGTGCAGTAGCTTGAAAGGAAAAAACAAGGGCGAGAGAATTGGAAAAGAGTGTAGAAATGAAGATTATAAAAAAGGGCAAATTAAAGGATAAAAATATAGACAATAGTATGATATGACAACAGAAAGCCAAGTCAAAATGGATGAAATAAGTAATGCCTTTACAGTAATAACATTGAATGTTAATGGTTTGAACTCCCCAATCAAAAGACATAGACTGATAGAATGCATAAAAAAATATGAGCCATCTATATGTTGTCTACAAGAGACTCACCTCAGATGTAAGGATAAAACCAGGTTAAAAGTGAAAGGTTGGAAAAGATATTCTATGCAAATAGTAACCAAAAAAGAGCTGGAGTAGCAATACTAATATTGGACAAAATAGATTTTAAATGTGAAATTGTTACAAGGGATGAAGAAGGTCATTATATATTAATAAAAGGGGCAATTCAGCAGGAAGAAATAACTGTAGTAAATATGTATGCACCTAACCTCAGTGCCCCAAGATACATGAGGCACACACTGGCAAAGCTGAAGGAAGAAATATATGTTTCTGTAATAATAGTTGGAGACTTTAATATACCACTCTTAGTATTGGATAGAACACCTGGACAAAGGATAAAAAGAGAAACAGAGATTGAATAATATGGTAAATGAACTAGGCCTAACAGACATTTATAGAGCATTATACCCCAAACAGCAGGATATATATTCTTTTTTTTTTTTTTTAACATTTTATTGTGGTAAAAATATATATAACCCAAAGTTTGCTATTTTAGCCATTTTCAAGTGTAAAATTAAGTGGCATTAATTACATTCACAATATACATTCTTTTAAAGTGCCCATGGATCCTTCTCCAAGATAGACCGTATGTTGGGTCACAAGACAAATCTGAATAAATTTTAAAAGATTGGAATTATACAAAACACTTTCTCTCATCATAATGGAATAAAGCTGAAAACCAATAACAGATGGAAAAAGGGAAAATTCATAAATATATGGAGATTAAACAACATCACCCCCCTCATTGTATTGCACTCACTGTCTATCTGTGTGTTCTGTGTCTGCTTGTCTTTAGGCAGTACTGGGAACTGATCCTGGGACCCTCCAGAGTGGAGAGAGGCTGCTCAATCTCTTGCGCCACCTCAACTCCCTGGTCTGCTGCATCTCTTATTGTCTCTCTTCTGTGTCTCTTTTGTTGCATCATCTTGCTGTGCCAGCTCTCTGTGCGGGCCAGCGCTCTGTGCGGGCCAGCACTCCTGTGCGGGCCAGCACTCCGCGTGGGCCAGCTCTCCGCTCGGGCCAGCTCACCGCATGGGCCAGCTTGCTTTTCACCAGAAGGTCCCAGGTGATTTTTTTGTCTTCAATTTATCAATGTGGTTTATTACACTAATTGATTTTCTTGTGTTGAGCCACCCTTGCACACCTGGGATAAAACCCCCTTGGTACATGGTAGATGGGAGCCCAATCACTTGAGCCACATCCGCTTCCCAAAACAACACACTCTTAAACAATCAGTGGGTCAAAAAAGAAATTGCAAGAGAATTCAGCAAACATCTTGAGGTTAATGAAAATGAAAAC
>JAQZBX010083306.1:0-13403 GCA_029593785.1 Cabassous unicinctus
TGATGAATGTATCTCTTTTTTAAAATATGACTCTCTTACATTTTTTCTTTCAGTTATGGGAGTTAATTTGTAAATATTTTTACTAATGTTTGTTTTGTGTATTAAATTTGATTTTGTCTTGCATGTTTACAGATGTCCTTATTTACCTCCACTAGAAATTTTTTTAAACATATATTCTAACCTGTAAATTTACTCTATACTCTATAGTCTACCAACTGACTCTTGCCCTTGGCTTTCTATTTATAAATTATTCATGATCATTTCTTCTCCTGAATTATTTTCATCATTTATAGAACAAATAAAAAGATAACTGCCAAAATACTAATAATTTGTATCATCAAATTAAATGTGTGCATTGCCTTAAATTTTTTCAGGTTACCAAATATTCCAGCATAGATTTGCTCATCATCATCCATAATTTTTAACTCTTTTACTTCCTTTCAGTGCTGACATTTGAACTTTATAAAAGATATAAATCAATTGATTCAATATAACAATTAGTTAATTGTGAACTCTATTTTCTCCTCTTGTGAATTAGTTTTTACTGGATGAACATCTTGTGACATTTTAAATTAAATCTTCCAAACTATTATCAATATATCAGTATAACTAAATTTTTGTTGAGAACAGTCAAATTAATCTTACCAATTACACCAATACTACACCAAATTGAAGATATATCCTGAATATATTCATATCATTTAAATGCCATTTAAAAGCGGTCTTCCTAACAACAAAAAAAAACTTTTCCCATATACCAAATGCTACCATGGACTAGGTTGTAAATCAAAGAAAAAAATCTCAGTTAATTTTGTATTCCAGTCCTCTTTCTGGTATAGTCATATATCTTTTTTCATACTTCTTAAGATAAGCTTATATGGGTGGGTAGTAGTCACCCACAACTATATTTAGTTTAAATATGCCATATGCATATGTATCAGTGGTATATTTTGCAGCTATTAGAAGCCCAGAAACATGACCCCTAAAGTGACATTGATTTCTGTTTGCCAGACATTTTTACTTGGTTTATTGTCCTATATCCAAAAAGCATTAGGGCATATAATTCTTTGACAAGTCAGGCATGCGGATGATAGTCTATGTCCATTATATCTTGGCTCCTTTACCATACGGTCATCACCTAAGGTAATAGATACACAGTGGTCTGTGGCTCTGCTGTTTAACAAAGTCCTTTGTGTGTAACTAAGAGACAAAGATTCCTAAACATTATCTCCCCAAAGCAGTCCTTTGTAATTGATAAATACTGTAATATAGGAAACCAAAAGACAAAGCAACATTATATGTATTTCAAATGTTCATCCACAAAGTTGTGTTGGCATCATTGAGACACACTGCATACATGACTTGAGATGAATGTTTCTTAAATCTGTTGGGTCCCATCCTCGGCCTTCAGCTTCAAGCAAGGAGGACGTAAAATTTTTTTCCCATATGATCATCTGACAATATAACTAGGAGATATCTTATTCAGAATCTCTCACAAAGCATTGTAGTATTATCCATTTATTAGCTCTCTTTCTGTTATCAATTGCTCATCCTTCCTTCCATTTGTCATTAATTTTAACCTAGAACTTTCCTACCTTAGAGGTGGGACCATCACACTCAGCCAGGTAACTAACCAATAGAGCTATGAGCAATGTGATTTCCCCTTCATCCTCCCAGTCATATGAAGTGGGATTGGCTAAGTACAAGCTTATGGGATGCCATGTTGCTTCTGACTTACTCTCTTGACCATGGTTTGGCTATATGACCTTCCTTACATGTAAAGAAGTCCAATATGGCTATTGGGAAATTATTAAGTGTATTCATCCTACTTATGCATTTGGGAACAAGAAAATGATCATAGAGTAATTCCACAGACCCATTGAACACATAGGGGAATGAACACCAAACAAACTTAAACAGTTGCTGACTCATTTGAAGAAAGATTAGTGAAATCTATCTAATATAAATTAGTGAATCTATATAATTGCAGTAATTCTTACATAGCCCTTCCTGAAGGAGTCACAGCCTCCTTTTTAATTGATATGACTTAGTTATAAAAGTGACTCAGGCCTGGAAACTGGAAGATTTTCTATTGTGGCAGCGAACTTTAGTTTTATGTTCACTAGCTCTTGATGTAATTTTTGATAACTTAAGAAAAATGACATCCTTATGGTTTTCCATCTGGGAGCAGCATGGTCTATTAACTATGGCCACAGATTCTTATGGAGCAAGGTTTTTCATTGCTATTCTTATATTATGGCTAATTTTAGTTATTAAATCTGCTTTACCTCATAATAAAATGCCATTACATAGATTCTGCTCTTACAGAATCTTATCATGACTATTGCTATTAGTTAGCACAGTTCCATGACTGCATCTTCTATTCTCAAGCCTGTTATAAAGAATATGGCCACCACTAGACTTCTCAACTGAGGTGGTGCCCTCCTCTGCAGTGCATCCCTTGTTATGTCAGTGAAGGAAGTTTCTTCCCAGACCTAATAGGGAATATAGTCGGCATATGAAATGTTTGTATGTAATTTACAATCCCATTTTAATCTGTTTTAGTTTTCTGACATTCTCCTGAATAATCTGTCAAAGGAGTTCCAGCATCTCCACTACATGAACTGTAAGTCAACTTGTTTTTTTTTTTTAGAAGACTCAAGTGTATTTGAATGGACTCTATTTAATCTTGCCAAGATGTTAAATTCTGAGTCATGGGTCAACATCTTTATATGTCTTATTTTAGATTTGTAGTACATGGCACCTCTGTGTTAACTCAAGATCCATTTTAATATGCCTTCTCTGGTCTCCCAGGAGTGAGCTTAGCCAGATCTTGCAGGTCAGTTGGCTTGTTCATTATTTCCCCTATATCTAAGACAGTACTTTCACATTTGGGTTATGCTAAAATGCTATTGTCTGACAGAAGTCAAAGAGGATCTTGGATCTTCAGGAGGACATCATCCCTTAAGGTGAGTCTTAAGGGATGGCTTAAGCCTTAAGTGAGGTCTTAGCAATCTTTCTAAGGGGTAGGAGTCTGCTGTGCTCTAGTAAACAAAGGAGGCCTGGATCTGCCAGCACAGTGGATTGAGGGCTACACAGGGTTTAAGATTCTCAAGCATTTCTTCACATGTATCCTCATCCTTTGCCCCACATTTTCTCTTTTATGCAAAGAACTTTCCACACTGTATACTCAGCCTCCTCTGTAGCTCTGGCAACCTTAAATCGAATTTTGAGGGTAAATTTTAACCCCATCTGCCTTCCAGTTGCAGGAGATGATAGTCTCCGTAAGTGCTGCCTTGGGGGTGTCTATATTTCTGGAAGGTGATGATTGGCTGGTAAAGTCTGTTTATCTTTATCTTTAAGGAATCTATAAGAAGTTAAGAAATGCAAGTCAACAGAAAAATCCTTATAATGATCATTTCCCCCACAACTTTCAAGTGCTAAAGCTTCATTTTCCAAATGCATCTTTTCCCAAACTACCAGGGATAAGATTCTTATAAGCTACAATATCACAAACAGCAGGATTAATTTATCACTCTCCCTCAGTTACTAACAATAAGGAGGGCATTAATACCAACTGACTTCAAAGTACATCTCACCATGAGGTTCTGGTTTCTAGGGCTACTTCTAGTACCAATTATCTTAGTTTGGGTTTTACACAAGGAATTGGGTAAAGATAGTTTATATTACAGCTAACCTCCAAAAGACCAAATTGGGGTCTGTGAAAATGAGACAGAAAAGCTAGAAAAGCTAAAGCCAATAAACATTGTATTAGTGAATAAGATATTGTTGTGGGAAACTGGAGCTCCATTCGCTTGGTAACCCTCTCAGGTATCATATAGAAAATACATCAGAATTATACCCTATTGGATGGTGGAGTTAGAGCATTTATCCACCAATATCCACCCATTAAAGTTTCAGATTTGCTTTCTTGGGTGTTTGGTTTTGGCACACCAGACTGCTTTGTTTGCATTAAGGAAGCCCACATATATCCAGAGATATACACTGGCAAAACATTAAGAGACTCCAGTGCTTGAGGTAAAAATATGTCAATTTAGATGGTGTGTCACAACTTCAAGTGAACTCATAGGTGGGCCAAATGATGTGGAGTGGACATCCAGAGTCTATGCTACAATATAAACAAAAAAAATTTAATAGCACTTTCATAGTCTGTACTGAAAATAATAAAAATGGCCATTAACAATAAGATGTAATATACTCTTACAATGGAACATTATTCAACAGTGAGACTGAACAGACTATTACTAATCACAGGCACATGAATGTATCTCTAAAATGTGCAATGGAAGAAGTTAGACACAAAAGAATTCTTACAGCATGATTGTGATTGCAATCAGATTCTATATTAATAACCAATTAATACATAATAAGACAATTCAATACTCAATAATTTGGAACCCATTTCCCTGTTTTTCTTTGTTCATATTTCTCTTGCCTGTATTACTTCTGAGGTAGCCATAATTTATCTTGGACAATATGCAAAATGCATTTACATAATTTGGTGTGCAGTTTTTTCCCAGTGTTTTCCAATGGTTTTCAAAGTGAAGAAATATGCTTCATTACAGAAATTCCCCTTTCTACATTTGATCATCACAAAAAAATATATAAGTTTATAGCTAAAATAAATACCTTAAATTCTATGTAAACATATAGACAAATAAGAAAATGGGAAAGGTTGTAACATGATTTAGATTTCATAATAAATAAATAAATAAACACAACAACAACAAAAAACTGCTTTTCTCTTAAGTGGCATATAAACAAGTATAATATGTGGCTACTTAATACCAGATTGTAATCTCTATTAATTTGATAACATTTTAGATGATGCATTAAATTATTTATACCACATTTCACAATTATAATAAGTTATATGAACTTATTGATTTTCTTGTATGAAAAACTATCATAGTTAGCCAAACTGCTATGACAAACACCACACAATAGGTTGGTTTAAACACAAGAATGTATTGGTTCATGGTTTTAGAGCCCAGAAGTCTAAGTCAAAATATTCGCAGTGCCATGCTTTCTTATAAAACCTGTAGCACCCTGCTGCTCATTTGCTTCAATCCGTGAGGTTCCTCAGCTTGCATGTATTTCTGCCATCTGTCAAATGGTGATCTTCCTCTCTCCTTAGGTCTGGTCTTTCAGTTTCTGCTAACTTATGGCTTTAGGTCCTCTCACAAATGTATTCCCCATAGTCATGGTGAAAGAGGAAACCTCTGGACATTCCTGGGGTGAGTGAGATGGTCTTACATAAAAAATCCACTCATCTACATTACACCAAGGAAGTTCTGGCATTTCCCCTTCATTTTATATATGCCATGTTTTGGTCCACACTTCAGTCAACCAACCAAACTGTTAGAGCCCTTCCTAAGCCCTTGAGCCGCAACACTGAATCCAGAACCTTCGCTAAGTGGGACCATGTAAATAAATTTAGCCTGAACCAACTTCAGGTCCCTTAAACAATTATCCCACACCTTTATATACATTTGTACTCATAATCCCCTGACTTATGTCTGTATAAATTGGAAAAATTATGTAGTCCCTTTGGTTTACAGCACACTTCCTCATGGATCACACTTTGATCCTTATCTTTCAGGGCCTGGAAGCAAAGAAGGGTTATGGAACTGGGTCCAGAGAGGAATTAGCAGTGTCTTGCCTCAGGAAATTCCATTACAATTTCATCTGGTGAAGAAGGATTAATTTCCTCAGAAGGAGGTGGGAAGGCTGATTCCTCAGGGCAGGCAATTACAGGTTTTTCTGGCAAAGAAGGCTTAGCAGAATTTAAAGATTCAAATGTCCCCACCATCACTATGATCTGCACATATGTCCCCATTTCAATATTCAGGATTCTATTCCTTCTCAATGAGTGTCCACACTTTAGCAGCAGACAACGTACAAAGTTGGGAATTCAATTTGTATTGTAGTTCAGCAACTCACACAATGCGTCTCTGCATTTGATTTTCAGGAATCTGAATTCTGTGGCTTCAAGAAACAAGGGTTTTTTCAAAGCACAAATAGAAACTTTTGTGTGATTCATGCCAAACTTGAGGTGGGAATTTGAAACCCTGATCTCATTTTTTTCTTTCACAAGTTTTTCAGCATATTTTGAACAAACAGCCAATATCATTATACATTTTAGCTTTACAAAAATATGCTAAGGTATCAAATATACCAGCATCCAGATCTGGGCGTCTTATAAGCATTTGAGTAGGAATACCCAATGGTGATATTTTAATTTTCTCTATTGCCTATTAGCTATGGCAATATTTCAGTGATAAAGAGTGCCCTCTTTGTCATTGAGAATAGAGTCATTAGTGCCTTTAAATATATCAGACTACAGAAACAATTCCAAAATTCCCAGAACCAATTCAGAAATCTCATCCTTAATATTATATTCCTCAAGAACCACCTTGGTACCAAAATCTGTTTTAGTCAGTGTTCTCCAGAGCAACAAAGATTACATGACATAAAAATTATAGTTTGACAAATTATGTGCAGTCATTTGTGAACATAAATATAAACATTTTGGGAAAAGTAGAATGATCTATTATACTTTGCCAAAAATAGAGATTGGTCATGAGCTAAATAGAAATGCATTTATTTTCTTCCTGTGGCACTTGTTTCTCATCTACTTTTTTAAAAACTTTTTTTAAATTGAAGTTTATCATTCGTACATGAACAGCCATAAACAATAAGTGTATAGTAAAAGTTGTGAACTTACAAAACAAACATGCATATCTCCATACAGGACTTCCATACATTAATTCACTACTAATACCTTGTATTGTTGGGAAATAACTGTTACAAATTATGAAAAAGCACTGTCAAAACATTGCTACTAATTTTAGTGAATATCTTATAATTGCTGCATTTTTCTCCCAACCCACCAGTTATTGACACTCTGTCTTAATAGTATATATTTGTTATAGTTTATGAGAGAATGTGCTCATGTTTGTTTGGTTAATGACAGTCCATCTTCTACCACAGGATTCAATGTGTTATACGGTCCCATGCTTTGCTTAATCCTTTCAAAGTGAACATCAGTGGTTCTCATATTTATCACATAGTTGTGCTGTAATCTCTTATCCCATTATCACCCCCTATTGTGGAAACCGCATATCCGATAAAGGTTTGATTTCCATTCCATATAAAGAGATCAAACAACTCAACAATAAAAGAGCAAGCAATCCAATTAAAAAATGGGCAAATACTTGAATAGACATTTTCTCCAAAGAGAAAATACAAATGGCCAAAAAGCACATGAAAAGATGTTCAACATCACTACCTGAGAGGGAAGTGCAGATCAAAACTATGTTGAGATATCAATTCACACCTTATAGAATGGCCATTATTTAAAAAAAAAAAAAACAAACAGAAAACTGCAAGTGCTGGAGAGGATGTGGAAAAATAGGAACACTCTTTCACTGCTGGTGGGAATGTAGAAATATGCAGCCTTTGTGGAAGACAATTTGGAGATTCCTCAAGAAACTAAATAAGAAATGCCATATGATCCAGCAATCCCATTACTAGGAACATATTCAGAAGAACTAAAAGTAGACACAAATTGACATTGCACACTGATATTCATAGCAGCATTATTCACTATTGCTAAAATATGGAAACAACCCAAGTGTTCATCAACTGATGAGAGGATAAACAAAATGTGGTATATACATACAATGGAATACTATTCAGGTATAAGAAGAAATGAAATTGGGATGCATATGACAACATAGATGAACCTTGAGGACATTATGTTGAGTGAAATGTCAGGCACAAAAGAACAAATATTGTATGATCTCACCATTATGAACTAAAATGATGAGTAAATTCATGGAGGTAAAGCATATAGGTTATTAGGAGATTGAATGTGGGTTGAGAATAGGAGTTGATGCTTAATATATGTAGAACTTTTTAATAAGATTTATTGTAAATGTGTGGAAATGAATAGAGTTGAAGGGAATACATTTTAGTGAGTATAACTAACACTGCTGATTTATAAATGTGATTGTGGATGAAAGGAATAGAGGTGAAAGTGACAATATATTTCAATTGAAAGGAAGCTATAGAATGATGTAGGGACTGTATAACATAGTGACTTGGGTAGTGGATGAAGATTGTTGTTAAGAGTATAAGAATGTTCTTCGTTTACAAAGTCCTAAGAATATAGTGATACATAGGAATATTTAAAAATTAATTTATGGATTATAGTTAATAGTAATTTTGTAATGTTTTTGCAGCAATGGCAAAGAAGATATTATATAACTTCTCATCTACTGTTAACACACACACACACACCTTGCTTTTGCATTCAAATTGTTTTCCAAAAACAAATACATTTTTGGTAAATCGTCATTTATGAGCAGCTGAGTACTGATGATAGGGTTGTTATGTTTTTGCATTCTGTAATTGACACTGAATACAGCTCTGGGTATCAAACATTTAAATAATGCTTTTAGCACTGTTATTTACATGGCTAAGTGCTTTTGAAGTTGTCATGCATTATCAGGATGAAGAAAGCACTGTAAGAATAATGAGGGACAGGTTAGGAAAGTGCATCAAAGAGAACTGACTGCTGTCATCATCTTAACAAAACACAAGAGTAATAATTCTAGTTTTAACCATATTTTATCCATATAATAAATAGTAAAAATTAAAGAAAGTGTCATTATCACTTAAAAATAAGTGATAAAAATAAGTGAGTTTAAGATGATTCCATAATGAGAAGAAATTATATTAATGAAGTTTAGATAAACACAGTGAGAAATAAAAATGAAAATAGCAATCTTTCAGAGACATTTTGTTTTATCCAGCTGATTCAGTAAACCTATGTGCCTTATTAATCAATATACATACCTGAAAATGTTTTAAAATAATTAATCAATTCTTATCTTTCCCATTAGTATGTCTTTGGGAAAGTATAAGATAAATTATCTTTACTTTTTTTTCCCCCAAGATTATAACAGGTTTAATTTAAAAGGTGGTTTAACATAATTATTTTCATTAATATGTCAATTTATTAGGACTGGGGTTTTTGATATTAAGAGCCTAAATATATCTCATATATTTCTATTTCATAAAACAAAACAAACATGCGTTTTTAATATACTTATTTTTATGTGAAAACATGCTTTCTCTCCAAGTGACAACGTATTTTCTAGATACGACTATGAATATGTTGCTCGTTATTATTCTGAATGACTGGAGGCTGATGAACAGGATGAATAACGAATAAACATTGATTAAATAAGAATTGTCTATGTAATGGTGAATGTGAAAAACCATTAAGGATGCAAAAGTCAATTTCTGAGCAAAAGAATGAATTGTTATCGCCTATTTGCTCATGATTCAAGACAAAACACACAATTCTGCATTCCCTGATTCTCACCTGCATGTTATAAAAAATGATTAATATGAACTGCAAATAATATATAAATTACCTCTATGTATAGAATAGTCAATTTGCATATGCTTATAGAATGAAGATCTTACTGGAATTTTGCCATATGTGAAAAGCCTATTCTATCTTCATTTAATTCTTTAACGGATACCTCAAGTGATTATGTGGTAAAATATTTCTTAGTATTAACTAAAATTATTTTTGCCTAATTAAAAATAAAAACTGAACACAGGATTTTTGAAAACAAATTCTGTTAAGTTTTTTGTGCATATTTTTTCAATATATTTCAAAGTAAAAATAAATTTTCCACATTTAATTTATGGATTGTAGATAATGGTTTTATTTGCTTTCATGAGAATTTTTATGTACCTTGGATGCAGATAAACTCAAGTTTTCAGTGCTGTAATTTATGAGCTTTATGCTAATAAACTGGGCTTTAATGATGCTACATCAAATATTATTGTAAGTTTGAATATATGTTTGAATTGAGAGAGAGCGCACTATATATGATAATATATAATCTTCAAATTGTCATTCACAAAATTTCTACTTAACCCATATCACCAATTTATTAATAAGTAGTCCATACTTTTTTCTAAACATGTGTTACTTTAATTACAAAATCTCTTAACCCAGTTAATCCCTCATTATTACTTAGTCAATCCTTCATTGTGCCTTAGTCAAATGGCAATCTTTCCCAACATTCTTCATGTATAATTTGGTTGCTTCATGCATTCCCACCAGACATGCCCTCCTCCTTCTTTCTTGCTTTACTTAAGTCGTAATTCTTTCACAAATAAATACATGCTTCCTCTGTGATAGACACTCTTCTGAATTTGTGTGGTGCTAAAGTTGCCATGAATATTCAATGTAGAATATATGTATCTTTATGGTGTACTTTTTCACTTCTCTTTCTTCGCTCATAGAAAGATTTTAAGTCTGTAAGGGGCAGAAAGCCTACATACATACTTCTTTTGATATTAATCTTTTAAGACCTTTCATTTTGTAAGCTATTACTCTTACTCCTCACAATTCAATTAAATCAGAACAAAGTCTTTTTCATTCAATGGTTCATCAGGTTGAGGAGAGCCTAAAGACAAATAATTTGGACAAATAATTTCACATAATTTTTCTCAAGTTCTGTTTACATAAAGAGAAACATGAGGAGCTCAGGCAGTCTTCATAGAGAATTATTTTGAGCTAAACCTTTTAGAATGAGTAGTTAAGAAAGAAAAATGATTCGAGCTAGAGTAAAATCCAGGTAGAGGTGAAAATGATTATGCCATTTTCATGAAACTTGATAGATTTTAGCATGAATGGAACAAAGTGGGCATTGGGATGGGGGAGAGCAAAACAGGTGATGAAGCTGGAAAGATAGGCAAGAGCTGATATTAAGAGTATTTTACACAATGCTTATATGTTTGAAATTTATCCCATGAAAGATGAAAAATTTGAAAGATTTTAATCGAATTATTGATATTACCTGTTTTGCATACTATCTTGATCTCAGTAAGTTTCAAAAAATAAAGTGAGAAGTGAATTAGTTAATTTCCTGGTTGAATGTGAGATAGTTTTACCTTTAAAAATCTGCATCTATTTCTGAGAAAGGAAACTTTATGAAACTACCTTGAATACTTTTGTCAGACATACTCAGAAATAATAGCCAAATGAATTTGGTTATGATAATTTAATATTGATTTAGTATGAATAGCTCACTTTACTCTCATTTTTGAAAGATTCTTTGATAACAATGCCTATCATTATTGAAACACGTTTCTCCTGGAAGAAATTTTTCATAACTATTTATAGTTGCAATATTAGGAAAATTACTATATTTTATGCAGATTAAAGTTTTATAAGAAAAGATGCATTTGCAGACTTGGAATACTTATTCACTAATGCATTTACATATTTATTTACTGTCTATTAAGATTTCTATTTCAAGTTGCCAGAAAAGATCAAAGATAGAGCCAATAACATATGATGAAATAAGCTTCTGCTACCTAAGAACCTTAAATTTAAAAAAATTCTCTAAACCAGGTTTACTAAAAAGAAAATAATACCGCTTTTATAATGACCACTATGTGTGCTGAGTTTTCTTCACTCAAACAATAATTTGGGGTACTTACCATTTCCAGGGCACCATTCAAGAATTTAAACCAATGAATAAGCAACACTGATTTAGCTCTCGTAGAAACTACATCAAATTATGAAGACCTATCATAAATAAATAAACAAGATAACAAACTACTTTGCATGGCCGTATGTGAATAAAATGTAGCAAGGTACTATGGCACAGTTTCAGTGGCAGTAGGAGAGATCAGAGCGGCTTCTTAGAATGAGTCGAATGTGTGGATTGGAAGAAATCAAGAATTCCAGAGAGAAGAGCAATGCCAAGGCCTGCCTGCCATAAAACAAGCCTGACATATTCAAGAAAGAATAAGTAGTGATGGAGTACTTATTTAAATCAAGTTTCATTCATGTAAAATTATAGTCATTGTGGTTTCATTTCTAAAAAAAGCTTAGACTAACAATGAGACATGACATTGGATATTAGAGTGAAATCAGCAGGCATTTTTACTTGACAGACTTCAGCAGGATACACTTGCTAGAGTATGAGATTTGTTTTCTGTAGACTCTCTGTTTCTGAATCAGAAATGTCAGAACTGAAAATAAGAGTCACACAAGACCAAACTTGACCTCTTTGAGGCAGGAATCCTGCCAGGGCAACATCTTAGAAATGTTAAAAGCTGTTTGCTAACTAATTATAATGCTTTTAAATTAATATGTGAATATATATGGTATAGATAGTCTTTTAGTGAAATGCAATTGATTTCCCATTTATTGCCAAAGTTTAAAACTTTCAGTGGCTTAATTCAGACTTATAAAATGCAGTAACTTCCATTAATGATCATCTCAAACCATTAGGTTTATGAGGCTATTTTTTTGTTGTTGTCATTTTCTCTAATTTGTTCTTATTTGTTCTCTTGATTGCACAACTGCATCTCATATATTGAAATTCCTATTAGGTCCTTCCCTATACTCTAAATTCCTTTTATACAATGAAAACTATACAGTTATCCTTTGCAGTTCACCACATGGCAGTTAGTCATTATACAAAAATTATTGTTGATATCTTTTGGATATACTACTGTGTGTCACTACCTTTTGTAAAAATTTGTTACATTGGGAAATGAAAAGTATACATATTAAGTTTTAATGAAACAGAACTATGAGAATAGCTTCTTTTTTCTTCTTCAAATTGCAGTTACATTAAGGGCACTAGATTTTATTTTGTAGCTGTATTGAATCGTCTAGGTCCTATGAAAGCCAGGAGTATATAAGTGAAGATCCCTCTCTCTCTGTCTCTTTCATTCACATAATATATTATCTATGCAGAAATTCTTTTTAAAGTAAAAATGTCAAAAATAATTAGATTATAATTAGATTCTATGCTTTTTAATTGATATTCAAACAAAAATAATTTATACTTGTTCATCAAACTAAAAAAAATTCTTTATATGATTATGTGAATATTAAAATTACAAAAGTGGTGTGATTTTTCTTGATATATGTTCACATATTTTAATTAGTTCTTTACCTATAATTGCCTCTAATATCAAGTCACTGCTAATTTTCTTATGAATATTTTTCTTTCTGATTATGTTACCTTTCATTTGCTATTTAAATTGTGTTCAATATTCTTTACATTTGAATAGTACGGGTAGTACATTTCAAATGGTTTATTTCTTTCATTTGACTTCTTTCTAGATGTAAATAATTTTAAGGGAGAAAATATTTTCACTACAAGTGCTTAATTACTGGGTATATTTTGAGCAATTTTTTCTAAATGGAATTTATTTTCAGTTCTATTTTTTATTTATTAAAATATTTTATCCAAATATTTTCAAAGCTACTGTCAGTTTCTTCCATTCAGAATAATTTTTTTGACTTTTTTTTTTTTTTTTAAGGTATC
>JAQZBX010083307.1:0-13407 GCA_029593785.1 Cabassous unicinctus
AACTGCCACTTAATTACTAGCTCCTTAATTTTAGAATACAAATGAACCCTAGTTTCTATTCTGGACTCAGCCATTAATTTTAGTAGTGAACTCTGCAATTTACTTGATTTCTTTCCAAAACATATTCTTCATCCAAGGTTAGAGGCATAAACCTCCCTTACTTAAAACAGTGAGTTCTGAGTTTTAAATTTAAAAATAGGTAAAGAAGAACTTTGAAAAGATAAGATGTATATAATGAATATGGAATTATGTTTGGTTTAACATTCATACAAGAGTAACAGTATTTAACAGAGATAAAAATTCCTTGAGGCTTTCCTGGGTCAAATATATACAGAGTACCTCACTAGCATTTAGAAAGTAAGAAAAGGAAAGCGGAGTTACCTCAGCTCAGAGCCCAAATGCATAAACCATTAAAGCTGTTGAATTGAAGCAACAATAAATTTAATGTTAAAACCCCCACTTTTTCTAAGCCATTATATCTCCAGTTATTGGAATTGAACTACTTTAGCCATTCTAATTTTATGTTAGGTGAAAATAGGATAATAAATTAAGCCAAATTCTCTAATTCTATAAAATTATAGATAAAACTCAAACACAAACTATAAAGTCACCCTCTTTCTTTTTCCAATCATTACAGTCATAAACATCACAGGCAAGAATGGCAGTTAGCAAAGTCCAGAGAAATAAGATGAACACAGATTCCAGTTTAGAGATATTTCCATTTGATTTTCAGGGTCCTGTTTGGACTCTTTGTTTAAGTTTATTTATCAGGTAGTTGAGGTTGAAGGGACATTATTCTTTTGATTTGTCTTCTCATTACCTTATACTGTGCAAATCACTTGTTCTTAGTCAACACTTTATTGACTTTCTACCAAAAATTTTTATGTTTTCTTCCTATGGAAATGCTCCCCACAGCTAAGTATAATTTCTCTGTCTCTGAGTATTATTGTGGACTGGTCTATGTAGAGAAGGGAGAAAAAGGGATGATTTTTCCTCTGGGCTTCCTTTTTAAATATTTAAATATTCCTCCTACTTGCTAATGTTTGAGGGGGGGTCCCAGATGTTTGATGTTTTGATTGATTACCCCACCCATAAATCCCCCAAGGGAAGGACCAATGATAAGGCCCTTTGAGATTATCTAGAGCCTTATCCTACAGGTTCTTTCAGTAGCTTTCTGGTGGGGGTCTTTCTCACAGAGGATTTTCAAGTGGAATTCCATGGCCACGTGTTTCACTGCCA
The DNA here is from genome assembly GCA_029593785.1 of Cabassous unicinctus. Classification (NCBI taxonomy): domain Eukaryota; kingdom Metazoa; phylum Chordata; class Mammalia; order Cingulata; family Chlamyphoridae; genus Cabassous; species Cabassous unicinctus. Next base: position 1,240 of record JAQZBX010083307.1, read on the forward strand.
TGGTTTTCTGCCAGATTTTAGCTTCATTTTCTCATTCCCTAAACTAACCTTCCTCAGTAGAGATGGCCAATAAAAGTCAGAGGAAGACCAAATTCTAGAGAAAGTGAGGAATTAAAGTCAAAATTTGTATAAGGTGGGGTCCAAAAGTAGACCGTGCTCTACTTGATTCAAGGACATTTCAATTGTAACTGATTTTCATCACTTTTCTTTAAATATTCTATTCCATAGATTAAAGGGGGCAAAATAGTCAAGTCAAGTCTAAAAACATATCCAAGTCAGTGACACAAGCTAGCATATGAGATTTGATATGCTTCCAAAGAATTAACTTGAAAACAATTTTAGGATTCTGTTTTTCTATTTTCAGTCCAGTCATTTCTGTATAATCCTGAGAAAATCTGTTTTATACATTATTATTCTTTTCTACTAAACAGCTCAATCAGTCTAGGTTATGTTTTAATAGTTGTTACTCTTCTTTAGACAGAAAAATTTATTTCCAGGGATCCTCCCTGAGCTTCCACTTCTCTCTGTATTTTTCTTGGCTTACCTTGATCCTAGAAGCATATTTGCTTCCATGGATTCCCACCACTATCCCAATTGAAAAAGAAAAATTAACTATGTCTTTCTATTCTGGCTTCATTTTAAAAAATGCCCATTTTAAATTTGTATATAAAATGTACTATCCCCCTATCTAACATATCATACATATACATATGGATAAAACAAAATTGGGCTTGTACTCTATGCAATTTTTTTCAAGGTATACTTTAAGTCATTATAGGATTACTAAGTCTTCGAAAAGGCAGAAAAACAACTGCTCTTATCTATTTCTAATGACAATTACACACACTTTTTAGAATATTTTGTTCTTCTTTTTGATCATGTATTTTCACCTATATGAACAATGTATTTTTTAATTACTTATGTTATACCATTTTACCTTGTGCATTGCATTCTTAAGGGACACTATCTTGCCAGAGAAAAATATTCCTTCTTTGGTGATGCAATACAAAAACTTAAAATCCTAGGCCAATTGTGCAGTGGGATCAATGACTCATCAAATAATTTATTTTTCTTTTCATACAGCCAGTTAGAAGAGCAACTAAAGGGTTCCTTGGACTTTCTTTCATTAGGAAAGTCTTACCAATGTAAACATAGTAAACTATGAGTTAAAAATGAGCAATAGGCATTGAGTTAATAAGAACAGAAGCACAATAGGAGCAAAAACACTGAAAGAAGAAGAACCTGCTTTGTGTGAAGGCTGCTGTTAGACATTAGTAAATCTTTGCTTAGGGTTATTCATGAAACGTTTTTGGATAATTTGAGTAGGAAAATAAATTGGGCTGCTCTGAATGGAAACTGAATGCGCTTCTACTCAGTTCAAGTCCTTATGTTATAGAGATATGGCACGATTTTTATACTTTGAGAGAATCTGTTTAATACTTTGAGAAAATCTATTATGACTTATGTATATATATATATATTTAATATATAAAAATGTAAGTAGTTGTATCAATTTTGCTATAAATTTTTAATGCTCTAAATAATAAATACCCATATACCTTATCCACTAATCAATTATGCTTCACATGCAAACTCTATATATCATCTCATATTTAAGTGATGTTGATAGTTTTTCTTCTCATTTTTATATTATGAATGCAAAATATGGCAAGTGGAAGTTTGTTGATTTGGGCAAAGTCAGCAGTAAATAAGTTCAAATCAAGCCATACAGAATCTTGGTTCAATGTACCTGTACTTTCCCAGTGTTTCTACCTGTAGTTTTTGAGAATGAAGAAAAAGTACATCAATCCTTTATTTTCTCATGCGTAATATTTTTCTGATTCATTATTTACAGTGTTATGAACCTTTGAAAAAAATAATTAAAAAATAAAATTTTTAAGAAAGAACATATGTATAGGATATATTAACAAACTAAGCCAATGTGAAGGGGTCTTTTCTTTCCTGCATAGATAAAATACAATTGGAATAAGAAAAATATTTTTGTCAAACTTATTTTCACAAAACACGTGGCCATTGCTACCTTGTTTCTAACAATTGGTATGATAGAGAAATGGCCTAATGCAGTAAAATATTCATTTATTTATTAATAATTTACCCACATGATAATATATATATAATTCCTCTCTAATATAATTCTGCTATGATTTGTTTCTCAGATTATTTCCTTTCTCTTTCTTTATCTTTCATTTTACATTGCATTAAAATTGATAGTAAACTTCTGGAGCATTTTGCTTTCAGATAATCTTTAGTTTTTTAGTATAAATTTGTTAATGTTAAACCACTGTCCATAACTTATAATTTCTATTCATTCTCAAGCAGATCCTGTTTATTTGTATTGATTGAATAAGAAATATATTTTTAAGTTTCTTTCTGGCTCCCCTATGATATCTTCCAGAAATCTACTCTTCCCAAAATCGACAGATTATGTATTTTATACATGTGCTATGGTGTTATATATTTTAATATAACATATAATTGTTTTTGTTACTTTTCTTTTACAAAATATCAAATAAATATATGCAAAAATGTTGCTAAATGAAACATTTTTAAAAGCATAATTTCCCTTGGACTATTCCCTGTCTACTAGAATGGTGAATTAATTCATTTCTTCTATTTATATATCAAGATAAACTGAGATATGGAATTTCTTCTCCAACACAGAGTTGTGTTTCTATTTATCAAATGGAGGTCTATTGGAAATGGATATGTGCTATTACTTTTCTCATCCTGTCCCTCCACATTGTGAATATATATGATGTAATAAACACAATAACAAATACATAAAAAGACACCAGGCCCTTCAAACCTTTGTCTCTACCTATAACACTTTTAAGGCAGTGAGAGGACCACTATTCCTTTGCAACTTAAATCAAATTCTGATCTATTATGTGGAATTCTTCACTACCTAATTTACTTAAGATGTCACCATTCATATTTTAGTCAAATATATGATAATAAAATAAAGCTCAATATTATATGTTTTTAATTTTCTGAAAACCACTTTCATTCTCCTCCATTCTTAAAAAAATGGCAAAATGTCAACTGGCATCCAAATATAACATTTACTTGCAAATGATTATTAAAATCCATGTTCAACCTCATGTATAAGGCTATAGGACACAGTCACTGTTAGATCCCTGGTTAAAAATCTCAGTGACAGACCAAGATTCAGGCAGGAGTTTATTAGGATGCCAGTATAGTGGGGGTTTGAAGAGAAACTTCAGCCCACATGCCCAGGTTCAGAGTGCTCCCTTTGAGCTGGGGAGAGTGGGGGGGGGGTATACAGAAAGGCCACATGGGAGTGGCATAAAGATATAGGGTGGGAAAATACCAGGTTAGCTACCTCAGAGTAGGGCATCATATTCCAAGAAGTGTCTGACATTTGGGGAAGGAATGTTCTGTGGCCTTGTGGGGATGATGATAGGCAAGGGCCAGAATGGGCTATTCTGTGTTTGAGTACTTTCAAACTCAGGAGGCAAGAGATTACATGCTAACAGTCACTTTTCATTTTTCATAAAAATGTGCTCCTATTCAATTCATTCCCACATGAGAAATTGTCAGTTGATTTATAATCCTCTACCTCACCCTTAATGACATTTATGAAATTCGGGAGTTGGTTTCAATGATCTGGCAAATGATACAACTGTATTTTTCCAAGTCCACTTTACTCCCACATAATGATGTTTAACACATTGAGTAGTACAAATCAATTATTTTTTCTTTTTACACCACATCTTTTTCATGGTCTTTCTCATCTCTGAATTTGCAATATATAGGTAAAGATTAAATATAAGAATAATGATGGTATAAAACACTGCAAATACTTTATCCTCAGGGAAGGCTGTAGGATGTTTAAGATAGGCAGATATTAGTGCTCCCCAAAATAATGCCACCATGGTGATTTGAGCCACACATTTAGAGAGGACTTTTCATCATCCCTCAGCTGAGTGATTTCTTCAGGTGAATAATATAATGACATAAGACTCAAAGTAGAGGACAAAAAGTTATTAAAACAATCATTCCTGATTTGGCAACCACAAGGACACCAGTGATGTAGGTATCAGTACAGGAAACATTCACAAAAAGGAAAATTGCACAATAGTAGTGAATTGTTTCATTGGGGCAACAGAAGACTAACTAAATTATGACGGAAAACTGTATAGAGCAATGAACAGCCCTGCTAGCCCAAGTAGCTATCATTAGGAGACTGCATCCTGTCCTGTTCATAGTAATCTCATAGCAGAGTGGTTGCAGATGGCAATACAACAATCAAAGGCCATGTCTACAAAGATGAAAATTTCAGTCATTCCAAAGAAGAGGATAGAAAACACCTAAACATGATATTACCAAAGGAGATTTTTTTTCTCCATTAGCAGATGAGTAATCAGTTTGAGAGTCACACAAAGGATAGCAGTTATCTATAGATGATAAATGGCTGAGGAAAAGTACATTAGTTGCTGAAAAAGAAAGCTTCATTGAATGGAGACAGGATCAGGAATTTTCCTTTGAAAAGGACAACATAAAAAGTTAGAAAATAACAAAGCAAATTATTTTTATGTTCTGGTCTAAGAATGTCCCATGAAGATGAATTCTGTGTTCTTTATTCATATTGGCATTCTCATTTATGTCTTGCTCCCTTCCCCAGCATGACATGGATCATTTCTCTAAATTTTCTTTATGCATATGATGAAGATCTACAATTGTATTTTTTTCATTTTTATTTTTAAACTTTTTATTTTACAGATATTTTTTCAAACGTACCTTACAGAATTCCTCTATGTCCTTCACCCAGATTCCCTGTTAACATCTTACATAATCAGAGGACTAAGTCCAAAAACAGGAAATTAATATTGCTTAATATTCAGACATTATTAAAATATCAAACATCATCCTAGTAATGCTCCCCCCACCCTTTTTTGATCCATGAGGCAATCCAGGATCACACATTACATTTTGTTATGTCTTTTTATTCTCCTATTTGGGTCAGATTTTTTTAAAATCAATCATAGTGATACATATTAAAGCATAAACCCATATAAAGTGTACAATCAATGGTATTTAGTGTAATCACATATTTGTGCTTTCATCACTTCAATCATTCTTAGAACACCTTCATTATTCCAATAATAATAATAACCAAACAAATACACAAAACTCATCACCTCTCAATCTTTCTATGCTCCCCCTGCCATACATAGTTGCTAATCTATTTTCTTCTCTCTAGTGTATTTGCATTTATATTTTGTAAAAACTGTCTTGTATATTCAATATCATCCATATTTGTGTTTTACATGATGTTTCACTATCTTATACTGTCCCATGTTAGAGTTTTCAGCTTTCCTTCTAATAATATACATGATCTTAGACTTTCCCTTTCAACCACTGTGGGGACAGCTTTTATGTCTTTCTTTATCTTGCATGACTTCAACTCTTAAAGATATTACAATTTGTAGAATTACCTTCAGTTTGCATTTGTCTGAAGCTTCTCATAAATAATTTCAGGTTATGCATTTTGGCAAGAATACTGAAGAATTGTGTTGTGTCCTTTTTCATTTATGAAAAGTGCCATTTTCAGCAATGTCAACTTTTATCACCTTGGTTAAGGTGTTGATGTTCAGGATAAGGTTAGTCATTTATTTTTTATTTTTTTATTTTTTAAAAAGATACTTAAATTACCTGAAAAAAAAAAGTTACCTAAAAAATAAAGGGGATTCCCATATGACCCGCTCCCTGTACCTCCCATATTTTACATTATCAAAATCCTTCGTTAGTATGGTACATTCATTGCAATTGATGAACATATTTTGGAGCATTGTCACTAAGCATGGATTATACTTTACATTGTAGTTTACACTCTCACACAATTCTGTAGGGTATGGCTTGTACCTGTCATTGTAGTGTCATTCAGGACTATTCCCATGTCCCCAAAATTCCCCTGTATTATTACCTAGTTTTCCCTCTCCCTGTCTTCAGAACCTACAGTGGGCACAGCCTCCATAAGAATGGTATAATTTCTTCCTTTGTTAGAATCAAAATAAGTTTATAAGAATACCAGTAAGTCTACTTTAGTCGATAGTTCATTCCTCAGTTATAAGGATTCTGGAATGGTGATGTTCACTCTACCTCTAGTTGAAAAGGATATTTGATCCCAAGTGGCTGATATATGGGACCCTCTTTCTTGAAATTGTAGACATTCTCAGTTCCTTGATATGGTGGTCGTCCATCATCTCCTTCTTGATAGTTGTTCTGGTTGAGTACAATGAACTGAAGAGTAGGTGTTGCTACTCTGATGAGATTTGGGGCTCAACTGGAACATAGACAGCCCAAAGATTTAAGTCTCTTGGACATAGACTTACCACCTCTAGTACTAATTATAGGTTCAAAAAAAAGGGACAGTTGATATATGTGTAGGGAAACTACAACTGGGCCCAACTTTGTTCCCCTGGGAGGCAAAAATTCCAAAGTAGGGGCTGCTGGAAAGGCACCAAACTCTTGAGCTATCTGCCCTGACTATAGTGACTGGATGTCTCCAAAATCCTCAGGAGCCCAGTTATTTGGGGTAGTATTTACTTTGGCTGGCAATGAGATCCCGCTGTGATGTGGAAAAGCATAACTTCTGGAATGACCTCCTAGAACACTTTGAAGTCTCTTAGCCAAAGAAATTCATTTCATTTTACCCTTTTCCTCTTTTGGTCTTTTTCCAGTTGTATTGCTAGTTGGTGCTTGGTAGTAATCCCTAGGTTCCAGGGAGTCTCATCCATGAGAGTCATGTCCCTCACCAGGGAGAATTTCTTGCATTTTTATTCTGAGGTCAGCTTAGAGAGTGTTCACATTTGAGTAACAAGGAGGGCCTCAGGAGGTAACTCTTAGGCACCCTATAATACTAGTCTAAGTTTCAGTAAAGTCACTATATATAAGATCAATGTGCAAAATTAGTAGTATTTCTGTACACCAATAATGAGCAATCTGAGGAAGAAATCAAGAAAAAAATCCCATTTGTAATAACAACTAAAAGAATCAAATACCTAGGAATAAATACAACTAAAGATGTAAATGACTCATAGGCAGAAAACTATATAAAACTGTTAAAGGAAATCAAAGAAGACTTAAATAAATGGAAGAATATTGCCTTTTCATGCATATGAAGACTAAACATCATTGAGATGTCTATCCTACCCAAAGTAACCTACAGATTTACCACAATCCCAATAAAAATCACCACAGCATTTTTTACTAAATTGGAAAAACTATGAAATTTATTTGAAAGAGAAAGAGCCCCCAAAGCCAAAGACATATAGAAAAAGAAAAATGAAATTGGAGAAATCACATGACATGAATTTAAAGCAAAACACAAAGCTACAATGGTGCAAAGTCATGGTTTTGGCACAAGGATAAACATACTGAACAATAGAACCAAATTGAGAATTCTGCTATAGATCTTCACATGTACAGTCATCTGATATTTGACAAGGTCACCAAGCCCATTCAACTGGGAGAGAATGGCCTCTTCAACAAATGGTGCTTGGAAAACTGGATATCCATATTCAAAAGAATGAGAGAGGAACATCAACTCATACCTTATACTTAAAGTAACTCTAAATGGATCAGACATCTAAATATAAAAGGCAAGACCTTAAAGACTTTGGAAGATAATATAAGGAAGCATATACAGGTTCTTGCATTAGGAAATTGTTTCATGACCTTAAAACCCAAAGGAAGAACAATGAAAGAAAAAATTGATAAATAAACCTCCTCAAAATTAAAAACTTTTTAACCTGAAAGGAGTTTGTCAAGAAAGTGAAAAGGCAGCCTATTCAAGGGGAGAAAATATTTGGTAAATATATATCTGGAAGGAGCCTAATATCTAGCATATATAAAGAAATCCAATACCTCAAAAATAAAAAGGCAAGCAACCTATTTAAAAAATGGGCAAATGATTTGAATATACACTTCTCCAAAGAAGAAATACAAATATCATCTTACACCCATTAGACTGGCAGCTATTAAAAAAACAGAGCACTGCAATTGTTGGAGAAGATGTGGAAGAATGGGAATTCTATCCACTGCTGGGAGAAATGTAGAATGGTCCAGCCATTTTGGAGGATACTTTGGTGGTTCTTCAGAAAACTATAAAACTGCCATATCATCCAGCAATTCCACTGCTGGGTATATACCCAGAAGAATTAAAAACAAAATCACGAACAGATATATGCACACCAATGTTCCTAGCAGCATTATTTACTATTGTCAAATGTTCAAGTTAACCCAAGTGCCCATCAAAAGATAAATGACTAAACAAATTGTGGTATATACATACAAAGGAGCATTACTCAGCTGTAAGAAGGAATACAGTAATCACACACAGGATAATATGGACTACTCTTGAGGATCTTATGTGAGTAAAGTATGCCAGGCACTGAAGGACAAATATTTCATGACCTCACTGATATGAATTAATAAATTGAGCATTTAAAAGTGAACTGAATGGCAAACTGCTTGATATGCAGAATGGGTAATATTCCTTGAAATAGAGGACTGGAGGGTGGCTATATATTGAGCTTGGGATACCAATCTTATTGTGTTAAAATAAATAAATCATTTTAGAAACATTCAGCAAAGAGAAGAATTTGTGTCATTGATATATTTTGAAAATAAAGAACTTATTTATCTCTCTTAATTGCATTTTAATGTTAGGTGGTATTTAAGGTACACACTATACTCATTAAATTTATGGTGCACAAAAGTAAAGGGAAAAAAATCTAATTAAAAGCACAAGTGCTTTGAGTTCAGTATTATTCTAGGATAAATTTTATGCACCAACATTAATAAAAGATGATTTTATACAATTTAACCACAGAGAAATACTGTTGTCAAGAAGTATGCATTTCTTATCTGTTATGACTTATCCATATACTGGGTTATATTATTGTCTTCATGATCAGAACATGACTTCCACCAAGGAAATGAAAGAATCTAATATAAAGGAATTCCTCTTTTGAGTGCTGTTTTTTCCACCATTTAGGAATTAGAATCTTGGTGTGCTTTCCACTTTACTCCAAAATAAGCTATTTCATTGCAATTGATAAACACATCCTGGGGCATTGTCACTTAGCATGGACCATAGTTCACATTGTACTCTACACTCTCTCCCACACAGGTCTGCATGTTATGAGATGATATAAAGTGACCTATATCTGTAATTAGAATGTCATTCAGGATGATTCCCAAGTCCTGAAAAAGCCCCCACATTACAACTGTTTTTCCCTCTCCCTGCCCCCAGATCCTCCAGTGACCAACTGCTTCCATGTCAATGTTATAATTGCTTCCACTGCTGGAATCACAATATATCTCTAGTAGAATACCAGTAAGTCCACTCTATTCAATAGTACATTCCCCAATCTTGAGGATTCTGGGATGGTGATGAACACTCCACATCTAATTGAGAGGGGATTTCAATACCATACAGCCTATGGATGGTACTATCTTGTTTGCAGTTGTAGGATCTTTCATTTCCTTGGTATGGCGGTTGTCAAACCTCACCTTCCTGCTAGTTGTGGGTGAGTCAAATGAACTGGAGAATAGGTGTTGCAACTCCACTGTGGCTCCAGGCCCAGCTGACACATTGACTACCCCAAAGATTCCAGTCTCTTGGATGGACATTTACAAACACCAGCACCAAGTATAAGTTTAAATAGAAGGGACAGATGAGCCATGTGTAGGAAACATAAGTGAGTCCAACTCTGTCACTCTCAGGAGCACAAACCCCAAAGTAGGGCCCACTGGCAAAGCACAAAACTTCAGAGCTATCTGTCCTGACCATAGGATCTGGTTGTCTCCAGAGCCTTCAGGAGCCCCATTATTTGGGATAGTATCCACTTTGGCAGTCTGTGAAACCCTGCTGAGATGTGCATAAGTGTTACCTCTGGGATGAACTCTGGCTCACTTTGAAGACTGCTAGACATATAAATTCATTTTTCTTTATATTTTCCTGTTTTTATTTGAAGTATTTTTCCAGTTGCTTTGCTAGTTGGTGCTTGGTAGCAATCCCATGTTGCCAGAGAGTCTCATCCCCAGGAGTCATGCCCAACACTGTGGGGAAAGTAATGCATTTATATGCTGAGTTTTGCTTAGAGAGAGACCACATATGAGCTACAAGGAGGCTCTCAGGAGGCAACAATTAAGCACCCCACAACACTAAGCTAAGTTTTAATTTCAAGAGCAAAGGTTCATAAGCATAGTCATCAATATAATGGGCCCATCAATGGACCATCCTCAAAATCATTTTACATTTAAATTTACTACTGATAATGCAGGACTTTCTTCTGCCATTTTTTAATTTAGACTTTGGAAACCTTTCACCATTTTTGTCCCTTAACTCTTCCATTAATGCCTACCTCTATATTTATTCGATGACTGTGTTGTACCACATTGAGTGCTTTCTCTTTTCTACATGGATATGTTATCAAATATTTTCCTCATGACTACCATGGTGTTAAAATTTGACATCTTAAATTCCTATCATATTTGTATTGATACCAACTTGACTTCAACTGCATACACATATAATTTTCTTAAACTTCTATATCACACTCTCCTTATTTTCTACTTGTTATCAATTAGAGCTTTTTACATTGTATGTATAAAAGCATAGGTTATTTTTACTTTTTATGCATTTGCATTTTAACACTTGCAGGAATTGAGAAGTCAATATCAACATTATTACCCGTTTTTACAATTGTCTTTATGGTTACATTTACTGGAGGAATCTATTTATTTATGCTGCTTTGAGCCACTTTCTAGTGTCCTCTCCTTTCAGTCTGAAGAACTTCCTTTTACATTGATGGTAGGGCAGATATGATGGTGAGGAACTCCCTCAGCATTTGTTTATCTGAAAATATCTTAATCTATTCCTCATTTTGAAAGAAAGTCTCACTGGATATGAAATTCTTGTTCAGAAGTTGTTTTCTTTCAGTACTTTAAGTATTTCAACCTATAATTTTCTTATCTCCATCATTTCTGATGGGAAATTGGAATTCAATCTAAGTAGTATTCCCTTGTAAATAGCATGTTGCTTTTCTCTTATAGCTTTCAGAACTCTCTTTTGTCCTTTGCATTCAATTGTGTGATTAGTATATGATGGGATATATTTTTCTTCATGTGTTATCTGTTTGGCATTCATTGAGCTTCTTGGATGTGAAAATTCATGGCTTTGCTGAGTTTGGACAGTTCTTTGACACTACTTCTTTGGCTATTTTTTCTCTCTCTTTCTTTCTTCTCCTTCTGGGTCACCCATTTTGCATATATTGGTGTGCTTCATGGTGTACCATAGCTGTCCTAGGATATTTTTGCTATTAATAATTCTTCTTTCTTTCTGCTACTTAGCCTGGCTTATTTAAAGTATTTTGTCTCCAAGTTCACTGACTCTTTGTTCTGCCGAGTCCAATATGCTCTTGAAGCCCTCCTGGGCATTTTTTATTTCAATTATCATTGTCTTTAAATACAGTCAATTTGTTTAATTCCTTTTTTAAATTTCTATCTCTTTACTCACTCTGTTACACTGCTTATTCATTGTTTACTGTATATCTTTAGTTATTTCTTTATAATTTCCTTTATCGCCTTGAACACTTTTTGATGGTTTTTTAAAGGCTTTGTTTGGTATGTCCACATTCTTATCTTATTTGTTGTTGTTGTTTTCTGTATTTTATCTTTTCCTTTGGCTGAGCCATCATGTCCTATTTCTTTGTTTGTCTTGTATTCACTTTTTGCACATTGCTCATTATCATGTTGGAGGAAATAATAGCTGAAAATTTCCAAACTCTTTTGAGGGAAATGGATGTATTTGTCCAGGAAGTGCAGCATACTCCAAATGGTATAAATCCCAACAGGTCTACCCTTAGACATATGCTTATCAATTTGTCAAACCTACCAGACAGGAAGTGAATACTTGAAGTAGCACGTGGTATGATATAGTTAAGGTGCTAAAGAAAAAACTGCCAGTCAAGAATTTTGTATCCAGTAAAACTGGCATTCAAAAATGAGGGAGAGTTCAAAATATTCACAGATAAACAAAAAGTAAGAGAGTTTGTCACACACCCCCTTCAAAAAATACTAAAGGTTGTTCTGCAGGTTGAAAGGAAAAAAAAAAAA
>JAQZBX010083308.1:0-13417 GCA_029593785.1 Cabassous unicinctus
AGAGTGACACAAGGGAGAGCCAAGATGAGACACGCCGAAAAACCAGGAGCTAAGGTGGCACAGGTGGTAGGACGCCTCTCTCCCACATTGGAGGTTCTGAGGATCGAATCCCAGTGAAGACAGGAGAAGGATGAGAAGAGAGGGCAGGAAACAGACACAGAGTTGCCCAGCGAATGGACACAGAAACAGCAAAAATGGGGGTGGGGGTGGGGAATGGATAAAAGTAAATAAATAAATAAGTAAATCCTTTAAAAAAAGGTATGGGGAGGAAGATACGGACTATAGTGGGTAGTAATACTTTGAAGATGCTCTTTCATAATTTGTTAACAAATGTTTCACAACAATGCAAAGTATTTGTGGTGGGCTGATGTGTGGGAGCCCTGTATGATGTTATGCATGTTTGTTTTGTGGGTTCACAATGTTTACTGAACACTTATAGTTTGTGTATGTTCATGTGTGAATGATATACTTCAATAAATTGTTTTAAAAAAGAAAAAACAAAAACAACAACAAAAAAACTCCCGCTTTGGTATTGAGCTCTTTTCAGTGGAGGGGCGCTTCTAACAATCAAATTGACCTCTATTCCAACTGTGAGCAGTCAAGTCATTATTTTGGTGGCACGGGATGGGCATTTAAATGCTTTTCACAGGGAAGCGGGTGTGGCTCAATCGATAGAGCTCCTGTTTACCATATGAGAGGCCCAGGGTTCGCTTCCCGGGGCCTCCTTGTGAGGGCAGGCCGGCCCGCACGGCACGGTGGGCTGATGCAGTGGGACCTCACAGCAAGGGGGAGATAAGCAGACACGGAGAAAACACACAGTGAATGGACACAGCAAGCACAAGCAGCAAGGGGGGGATAAATAAATAAATAAATAAATCTAATAAATAAATAAATAAATAAATAAATAAATGCTTTTCACACACTGCCCCCTTTTCTTGAGAAGCCTCAGCTTTCAAAGACTAAGACCCCCATGAAAGGATAAGGGGGTCACAGATGGGCTAGACTGACACAAGGTCACCCACCACCCTCAAAAGACAATGTCAGTGCAACTAGGGACACCTGGCCGAGGACTGGACAATTAGAGCACAGGCTGTGCACCAGGTAAAACAAGTATGCCGTGAAAGGCACACTGTAAAACATCACACTTGCCCAAAACCCAAAAATCCCTCCCAGGTTTAGGGTTTAGGACTGCTCACAGTCAGAGCTGACTAAAAGAATGGGTTCCAATCACCTAAAAACTCCAGTGGTGCACCACCACCTAGCATGACAGCTGGCTTCTTGAGCAAAAATTATGGTCCTACTTCATGTGAAACCCTAACCTGCTTATGTAAAATCCTGGCGCACTAGAGAAAATCTTGAATTATAATGGCCACAAAGGGGACCTTTTGATATGCCTAGATTGGTATATTTGTATACTCAACTAGAAAATAGAGGCTACAAAACTAAGCAACCCTAATGGGATACTTACTTTAATTGGTACTTGGAAGCTTCCAAATTTACAACTAATTCTAAAATTGCCTCTCTTCAAGAAACAAATACTAAATTAACAAAGACTAAAAAAAGACTTATCTAAGCACATTACCAAGCTTGAAAAAGTATACAGAACTCCTGACTCTGACTGCTCTAACCCTCCTTTAAACCTGCCTGTCCTCCTCCCCTTTGTCCTAGCTTAGCCGAACTCCCCTTCTATAGCGGTGACATTTCCAAAATCCTACTCAAGACCCAGTGGGCTTTGCAAAAGAACTCAATCTTATCATTCAGATTTATGAGCCTGGATACTCAAAAATTCACATGACCACTGGTGAAGGTCATACCAAAATCAGGATAGACAAAGCTAATTGGAAAGATCCCACAAATGGCTTTTCAAAACAAAGAGCTACTGACAATACTGAAGCATTTAAGCTAGCTAAGGAACTTCATAAGATCATATTTGAAGTTTTTCCCCAAATTATTGATTGGAGAAAAATCCAACAATATAACCAGAAGCTTGATGAGCCCATACATGAATATTATAACAGGCTCAAAAACCCTTTAAATAATTCTCCAATCTTGACCATATTAACTATGAAACCTCCACCTTGTAACTGAGAGTTAAGAATTAACAAATGATTATGACCCCTGAATCATTATATAGATTTTTTTTAACTTTCTAATATATTGTAGAATAGCCAGAAGTTAGTACCTGAAATTACTGAAACTGACTGAACTATGATATTCAATATTGTGACGGTTATTCTAGCTAGTCTCAGCCCTGTCTATACTTACTATTGTGATGGTAACCACTCTACCTTCCCTTGCGTGAATCTAGAAAAACCCGAAACTGCTTAGACTCCGGGAGACAGATTTTGGGGCGGGTGGTCTGTCTGATCTCCTCCTTAGTGTTCAGCAACACACTCCCTCTCTCTGAAACCCCTGTCTCAGGAGCGCATCTGACAGACACCCCCCACCACTTCTGCTCCGTAACAACGCTATTGAATTCTACTTTTGTTCATAGTCTTTCAGAAGAACTAAGCACCACTCTAAGATATAAACAATTAAATTTGGCCACAATGGAACCTAATGATTTTGTAAATCTTACAGATCAATTAGATCACATCTTTAAAAAGGCTGAGAAAAAGAAATCCCCCCAAGCTAAAACAACGCAAATACAAGTAATACAAACTAGGAGCTGCCAATTACAGTAGCTATTAAATAAGGCCTCAATGTATGCTTTAGGCACCAGGGTTCAGGACACAGGTACTTGTAACTGCTGTAAACAACCTGGACATTGGAAGAGACTGCCCCTAACTGCCCCAAAATAGCAGTACCCCCACCCCCACCCCCAAACGCTCTTTGCCCTCTAAGAAAGCAAGGTGTCTTTCAAAGCAACTGCTAGGGCTGCTCCAGGGATACGGCAGAGGTTTTTCCAAATGTCCGTGTCACATCTTTAGGCAAAATAGATCTGATAATTGGAAACAAGGGTATACGGGCTCTAATAGACAGTGAGGCCACCTTCTCTGTCTTTACAAGGCACCCATTAATTTTTGTTAGCCCCATCTACCTCAATTCACCTTCTCAGAAGAGATTTCCTCGGATTATTCCAGGCACACTTATTTTTCTCCAAAAAAGGGGAAATTTAATTTGGAACTCTTAGAACCAGATTCAACAGACCAGAATAAGGAATTCCCATAGTATTCCTGTCCTATCAAATAGATAAAATTTAGCCACCACCCTCTTTTAGATACTATTCCAACCCATTTTATCATCCACATGGCCTACTGATATGGGCCACATTTGTTCTGTCCCCTATCCCTGCCCCAAAGCCTCCTTTGACCAAGGAGACTTTGACCAAATCCAAAGCACTCTAACTTTCTCTCCTCCCAAGACCAAACGTCAATTAAGAAGACTTTTAGGCCTGGTAGGATATAGAAATTGGATTCCTAATTTTTCTTTGATGGCTCAACCCTTATATATCTTACTTAAAACTGAACAAATTGATCCCCTTATTTGAGATGAAACTGAAGCATATTAGTATTGTGAAAGGAGGAAGGTGGCTGGCCTGGCAGACAACATGGCCAACAGACCACATGGCCAACAGACCACATGGCCAACAGGCAACATGGCCAACAGGCAACATGGCCAACAGACAACATGGCCATGAGACCCCGCCCAGAAACCTCCTGAGAAGTCTGCTGGAAAGACACTGCGAGATCCTGGCCACAAGAATCTCATTTGGAGTGAGAAAATCGTTCAGGGTCAAGGGAAGGCCCTGGATATCTTCAAAGGGCCTCACTATTGGCCCCCTGAGAAATGACAGGTGGGGCAACCAATCAGAACAGCAAACGCACTTTAAAAAGTTCTGACCTGGGGCCCCATCCACACAACTCACCCTGCAATAAGCCTGTGATCCATCCCTCAGACTATGTACTTTTCTCGTTTTCTTATTTCTTAATAAACTCTTTACTCCCTTGCCTACCCTATGGCATGTCCTTAAATTATTTTATGTGACATAAGCCAAGAACCTAGAAGCCCAGGAACCAGAGCCATCCAGTAACAAAACTAGCCAATATTCCTTCAAGGAAATAAAACATAGTTGCCAGCACTCCCACTCTGGGACACTCTAATTACAAATTACCCCTTTTTCTTTTTGTCCATGGATGAGAAGGGAATGGCTTAGGTTTCCTTACACAAAAACAAGGAGACTGCCCTAGACCTGTAGGATATTATAGCCAGCAATTGGATACTGTGGCCAAGGGAGGTCCATTGGTGCCATGGCAAAATTTTTAGAATTAATTGAAGAATTAATTATGGGATCTCCCTTAACTATTTTCATCCATCCTCTGTCAAAGCCCTTTCCAGCAAAAGATTAACTTCTTACGAAATTCTCTTACTTTCCCCTCCCAATATCTCCCATGTTCATGGTTACAACCTTAATCCTGATCATTTACTTTCTGCTATTTCTGAATAAACTCCTCATGATTGCATAGGTTTGACTGACAAATTATTAACAACTCAAATAGATTTACAAGAAACTCCAATTGATAATGCAGGTGTTATCTATAATTATCTTACAGATAATTCAGGAATCTATCAGTTTGGATATGCTAATACCTCTAACCATGAAATAACAGACACAAATTCCTTACCTAATGCTACAGCAATATGAACTTCTTTCCCTCACAAGAAATTGTGTATTTACAAAGGAAAAACAACAAATATATACACTGATAGTGGTATGCCTTTGGGGTTCTTCATGATTGTGGGATGTTATGGAAACAAAGAGGTTGTTTTTTCATTTGTTTGTTTGTTTTTTAACTTCCAGTAGGTGGTGGAAGTAGGAACAATTCTTATGTTATAGAATTGCTAGATACTATACTATTACCAAAGGCTTTGGCTATAATTAAAATTCCTGGTCATTCTTGGGCAAATATAGAGGAAAGCAGTGGCAACCACACGGCAGACACAGCTGCAGAAATTCTATTCCTATTCCTGCTTCTATTATGACTTTTGAACCAAATGACTCTATTGGAAACATAAAAAAAAGTTCTCCTTGAGGCGCAACAAAATGCTCCTCCTCAGGAGATAGAAAAATGTTAAAACACCAGCTGCTTTTATGAGCTTCCAATTGAATCATGGCTTAGTTCTATTGGTAAATCAGTCCTAATTGCCTCCAGGAAACATTTTTGGAAATTATTCATAATGTAATTCACTGGAATACTGTTAAAACAGTAACCTGAAGAAAGCGATATTTCTAGAAACCATCCCCTAAATCTGCTATGAAAATACATCACAATTATTTAATTTGTTCCAAGTATAATCCAAGAAAAGCATTCCCATAGCTCTCTCAAGGACGTTTTCCCTTACCAACTGATCCTTTTGAAATTAGGCAATTGGATTTTATTCAATTACACCATTCCATTCCAAGGCTATAATATGTTTTAATAATGATTTGTGTGTACTCCCACTGGGCTTAAGCCTTTACCTGTAGACAAGCTACTGCTGCTACCATCACAAAGATAATATTAGAAAAAAAATAATTCCAAATTGGAGAATTCCCTCAGAACTTCACAGTGAACAAGGAACCCACTTTACAGGACTAATTATGCAAAATATGGCCTATTTTGCAGCATTTTCATTGTACCTATCACCCCCAAACCCCGACATAATAGAAAGAACAGATGATATAATTAAAATTCAATTAGCTAAAAAAATTTTTAAAAATAAAAAACTCAATTAGCTAAATTCATGGACTCCCCCAATCTACCATGGCCAAAAGTCTTAGATCCACTCCTTCTGGAAACACATAGCTACCTCCACTTGAAATTATAACAGAGAGACCTATGAAAATAAACTATGGAACATATAAGCCCTGCATCATAAAAAGAAATATGCAAACCTCTTGTTAGGAACTAATAAAAACCTTTTTAAAAAATGAAACCTTTGTAGAACAACCCTTTTACAGCATGTTCCCAGGAGACAAAGATATTCAAAACTGCAATCTTCAGCCTGGTGCCTTTGTATATTGTAATAGACACTTCCATAATGATGCACTCTAACCTCATGAGAAAGGACCCTATCAGGTACTTTTTTTTTTCTTATTTATTTATTTTTCTTATAAAGTACTTTTAACTAACCCATATGCCGCTAAATTAGAAAGTATCAATTCTTGGATTCATATTTCTCATTTAAAGAAAGTTCCCAGGCCTACCTGGAAATCCATACCTACCAAGAATCTAAAGCTCAAAATTACCAAGGGTCAGAAGTAGGTTGCATCTGATGTAGACACCTAACACAAAACCTGGGACTAGGCCTGTGTAATTAATATTCATGGTGTTCTTAGGCTTCAGTCACCCAGAAGTAGACAGCATCTGATGTAGACAGCTAACCCAAGAAACAGGACCAGATCTGATTTTCATCAGATTGAAATGAACTCAATAATGCCTGCTATAATCTTCATTATTATCCTATTACCTTTCTTATTCACATTTTTGTTTTTCCCTCACCCTTCATTTTGTGCCCCAGTCCATCTCTGTCCCTCCCATAACGAGTCCTACCCCCTTTTAAACTCCTCACTCTTGCCATTACACTCTTCCTGGTCCCTTGCCATTCATCATCCTACTTTCCAGCCATACAAAGGGCTGCTGACCTAGGCAATCTATCAATTGCTGGGACTGTACTAATTTAAACTCCATGGATGGGCCCCCAGTTATTGGCTGCACTATAGGCATGCAAACCTAGATAAACACTAAAGAAATAAAACAGAAAATTCAAATATTACATGAACTAGGGAACCCTGAAGTTTAAGACTTATTTAGTTGTCTAAATCTTAGATCTTGTAGACTATGTATTCACAGCATATTTCAAACCTTGCTAATCCTTTTCCTTACTATAGTCTCCACAATGTCTCTTATTCATTGTCTCATCTCCAGAATATCAGCTGCAAATACCTCCCAAGTTATGCTAATACACCAAACCCTTGATCTTGAAGCTGGCACTTAGGAAACTTACTTCTGTAATGATAAAACTAAGCCTAATTATAATTAATGCCCAAGAGTCACCCCCTGAAAACCTACTTGTTGCTCAAATGTGGCCTATCTCTAAGCCAAACTCTGCAAATAAACTAACTACCTCTCCCCATCTACCTGGGACATGACTCCCAGGGTCATGGTCACCAGGCCTCACTGGTGCCAAGCAATTAATACCAACTATTGACCAGCGATATTTTAGGAGAAAGACCTTGATCAAAAGGGGGAAATGTAAAAAGAAATAAAAGAGACAGAGTTACTATGGCTAAGAGATTTTAAACGGAGTCAGGAGGTCATACTGGAGGCTACTCTTAATGCAAATCTCAGTCAGATGTCACAGACTGTCAAAGTATGCAAAGCCTCAAGCAACAGTGTTCCTCCAAACCCTAAGGACATCTGGACATCAGACACAAACCACAAGATAAAGAACTTAGTAAACTAAACTGGAAGCACATCTCAAGCGCCCTGAATATCCACCAGTCACAAACAACTTATGTAATCTTTTCTTAAAAAACTCTTGCTTGAAGCACCAAGAAAGGACATTATTTGGGTTACTACCTATTAGAGATTCCCCCTTACGAGGTTTGCAATGATTAATGGGTCATAAGAACATGACTCAACTCCCCGGTGACATAAATCAAAGAAAAGCAGCCTCTAGCCATAACCAATTGAGCAAACCATAGCCTACAGGCAGCTCATTCCCTCCCAAGAATAAACAAAATGGATCAGATAAGGGCCATCACCCCCTCTGGGCCCAAGCACCACCAACCCCTCCCACATTCCAAACCTCCTAGCCCACTTCCTGCTGGCCACTTGGCCCCAGGCTGTACTCGGTTTCCCCACCTATTGAAGTACTATATAAAGTCACCACCCTCTGAGGGCGGGCTGAAGGCTCTCTTCAGACCCCTGCCATGCGGTGAGGGGGCTGAAGTCTATTCTTCAGACCCTCTCTGCTGGGAGAGCGTCCCAATAAACTTCCTGCCTGCAATCATCAGTCTCCGTGTGCCAGTGAACGCCATTTTTCTCTAACATTTGGTGCCAAAAAACCCAGGTCTGGGGTCCCTGAGACTGACTGATTGGTGAGAAATCTCTGCTCTGCCACTGCC
Source organism: Cabassous unicinctus (assembly GCA_029593785.1). Taxonomy (NCBI): domain Eukaryota; kingdom Metazoa; phylum Chordata; class Mammalia; order Cingulata; family Chlamyphoridae; genus Cabassous; species Cabassous unicinctus. Next base: position 8,111 of record JAQZBX010083308.1, read on the forward strand.
GAGAAAACCCATCCAACACTGGACACCGAATCATAGCTGGGTGAGTCAAGTATTTCTCTGCCGGAGGCTCCTGCTCTCTCTCTCTTTCTGTTGTCCAGGACAACCCACAGAAAAATCCTAGCACTAGGTCAGTGATCCTCAGTGTCCCCAAGGGCCACGGCGGGCGGTATGCCTGCGTCATCGTGGGAAGAGACCCTTGGCTCCGGAGACGTCCAGCTCCAAACGTGGTCTCCTGTTTCCTTGGGTGATTTCCGACTGATTCAGGGATGCCTGTCTCACTCAGAATCTCCCCTGTTCTTTCCTTTCTAGAGATCTTTAGTCTCACCCATGCCACCTAAAATAGGGAATTCAATTTGGCTCCCCCAAAAACCACACCTCTGGGTTGTCTCCTTCATAACCTTAAAACTCTGAACCCGGAAGGAGACATCAAACCTAAAAAGCTCATTTTCTGTGTGGCCGCAATACAAATTAGACAATGAAAGTCAATGCCCAGAGAATCACACTCTCAATTTCCAAATTCTCTCAGACTTAGAGAATTTCATCCAGTGCACCAGCAAGTGGTCAGAAATTCCTTACATTCAGGCATTTTTTTTCCCTTCATAATCGTCCCTCCCTTTGTCAATCCTGTTCCTCTTATCAGATCCTTCTTTTACACCAAAACCCTCTCAGAAACTTTCCTTCTCCTCCTCTCTCACACCCCCTATAAACTCTGAAAATCTCGACTTCCATCTAGCAGACCAGGCTCCTCCCGCACCTCCCCACCTTCTGCACACAGAAAACCCTTCTTTCGACTCCGATCCCTCCAATCACACCCCTCCTCTGCCGCCATATGCCTCGTCAGCACCCCCTGAACTTGCTCTATCCTCCTTCCCTTCCCCTACACCTCTCCCTGGGCCCGCTCCCTTCTCCCCACCCATCATCTGCTCTCAAGCCCAACTCCCGGCTCTCCAGCCTCCTTCCCCAGCTCCTGTCCTCTCTCTCCAGAAAGTGGCCCAGGTGGAAAGCATTATGTGCATTCATGTCCCCTTCTCCCTCTCTGATCTCTCCCAAATCAAACATCATCTCAGATTGTATTCCTCTGATCCTTCTCATCTTATCAAAAATTTCAACACCCAGCTGTCCCTAATAATCTTACTTAACAAACCTATAATTGCTTGCCTCTTACAAGTAAGCTTTTAGCTAACTCCTAAGTCTAAGTGAACTCCTAAAAAGCAATAATTCAAAATATATGTGTTAAATACCTGTCTATCTAAACTGCTGAATTAAAGCTTAACTGCACTTATAATGTGCAAATAATCCTAACTGTTGCTAATTACTAGTAAAAGCATTTCCAAAAACAAGCTTGCATATTACAAGCAACACTGATTCCAGAAGAAAAAAAATCTTAAAAGCAGTAAAATCAAAGATATAAAATAATGAAAAGCCTAAAAATAGCCATACCAAAGGAGTAAGAATTATGAGTCAAGTTAATGAGCTTTATGTTTCTGTCGGTATGTCGTAACTCTTGTTATGTTTGTGGTTTGTTCAGTGTATATTTTAATACCTCCGGATGGTAATATTAAATTTATAAATGGAAATTCTTAAAGGAGCTCTATTCAAATGGCCAAAAATTAAATAAGCACTTATATTAATAAGTATGAATGCTAATAAGATAAATTTGCATTATGTATATGAAATCTTAAAAGTGTTAAAAATTTTAAGTCTTGACTAATGAAATTACTACAAATCTCTTCATAAAAAAATAGTTCTTGCCTAAATTGAAATGAATAGCTTATTTTTCTTCACAGAATGAAATGAAAGATGTGAAACTTAAATGGATATTAAAAGAAGTCAAAGGTTTATGGAAGCATTGACTAAAACTTGATAAATTTGTTTAAAGGGATGTATTTGTCCTAACATAAGATGGCTGGTTTTTTATAAAATCAGAATGGAAGTAGGTAGGACAAAACTTGAATGCATATAGCAAGTTGTAGAAGGAATTGTGGTAGCATTAAGTAAGGGAATGTGCTCTGTGAAGGCGGAGTTTGTCTTGAAATGAAGTAACTATACTCTGTGTGGTCATGAAGAGTTATGAGAAGTTTGTAGAAGCGTTGCTTGAGCTGGGATGTTCGAATGGCTAGTTACAGCCAGTCATTGTTAAACAGAAACTGAACTGATGCATAATAGGAAAACCTGTCAGAGGCCACCTCAATCTGCATATTAAAGTGGTGATAGGAAGAAGATCATTTTGATTCCATTGGGAATCTTAGGTTTTTATAAAATACTGAGAAAGTAGTTTTTTCTGCACTGCTAAAATAAAATACCTGTTAATTAATGTAATCATGGTAATTGTATGTTGTAAGAAATTTGCTTTGAGACAGTTCCCAAAATCATTTTAGCAACTTATGTATGCAGGGTGTATAGAATGCATTTTTATTATTAAATAAAAAGACAGTATTTCTGTCCTAAAATAAAATGACTGGTTATAAAGAAAAGTTAAAATATAAAACAAAACCTGAATGAATACAGAAAGTGCAGAAAACTTCTTGAAAAAGAAATTTTTGTAGTTGAGTAAAATTGATTGGGTGTATCTATAAAGTTTTAAAAGCTGTGATATCAAATAGTACACTGACGCAAAGTTAAAATTTCATTCTTTCTCTGTTAAAATAACAAAATCCCCCAAATCAGTGGTCTGTTTCAGCAAAAGTTTGCAGTCTTTCTCCTGACTAATCAGTATACAAATAGAAAAATCTCTTTTATCAAAATAGCTTCTTATACTTTAACCTTATCATTTCCTTGGCTGTTTAAGAAAAATAAATCTTATCACTTTTAAAAGAACATAATGTTCAAACCTGTCTTCTCAGAATCAAATCCTGAAAAATATCTTTCACCTTGGGAAAAAGTGAAATAATAGAAAAGTTGAGTTCATTTGATGTATTATAGGTTGGATGGAAAGTGTTTAAAAGTGTTATAAAATTGAAAGAAATTCTTTAACTCTCTGTTAATCAAAGTTGTATCAGTAAAATGTTCATATGAATACTTAGAGTGCTTAAAGTTCCTGAAAATCTAAAAATGTTTCAGCATATTATTAGATAAAGTATAGCATTGTTAATCATGGTTTTAATTATTTTAAAAAATGGTATGTCACAGAAACAGCCTCTCTGCCTAGAAATCAAGAGGCGGATGCATTACCTCGTGTTCATCTGATTTGCCCCACCTCTGCTAAAGCAGCAGCTCTACGGCTGCAGAAAAAGGGTGGCCACTGAGGGCATAACAGTAGATTATCGTAAATTAAAGTAACACCACTGCTGTTTGCAGCAGTCCCAAATATTGCAAGTTTGTTGCAAAAATTAATATCCAGTTATGTCAGTATCACTTTGTTTTAGAACTTGCTAAGGCTTTCTCTAGTATCTCCTTAGGCAAGTCAAGCCTGCACCCACCTTCATGTGAGAGGCCAGCGGTGGATTTTGCAGCTTCCCCGAGGCTGTGTGCAGAGCCCGACCATCTGCCCTGGCCTTTCGGCGCTGGGCTGCAGCCACAGCTCAGTTACGATGCTGACAGCAAGACCAAGACAGGCACTAAAGTTACAAGTTAAAGTGCAGCCGCCCCACAGCCCAGAAAGGGGAAGTAATAATAATTTGTTGTTGCTTATGCCTCAAACTATACAAACTGAGAGAAAATAAAATAATTTTAACCATAGGCCTTTGCAGCCCTACTGGTTGGGAATCTTAAATGCATGAAAAATAAAAAATCACCCAAAAACAATATTATGAAACCACAGTTAATAATCTAAAGTCTCCTATTCCTGCTAAAACTCTATGTGTGTAAGCCCACCAAATTATATAATTTCACTGTCAACCATTAATGTTCAATGTTGAGTACATAATTTTTTTTTAAAGATTTATTTATTTACTTTATCCATTTTAACCCCCCCCTACCCCATTTGCTGTTTTGTGTCCATTCGCTGGGCAATTCTCTGTGTCTGTTTCCTGCCATCTCTTCTCATTCTCCTCCTCCAGTCTTCACCAGGATTCAATCCTGGAGACCTCCGATGTAAGAGAGAGGTGTTCTGCCACCTGCGCCACCTCGGCTCCTGGTTTTTGGAGCTTTCGGAGCATCTCGTCTTGTCTCTCCCCTGCGTCTCTCTCCTGTTACGTCATCATCTTGCTGCATGGCTCCCGGGGCCTCGCGGTTCACTGGTACACAGAGCCTGGCAGCCCATGCGCCTTCTATATATATATTTTTTATTTTACCGGGAGGTCCCGGAGATCGAACCCAGGTCCCTCCATATGGCAGACGGACGCCCAACCATTTGAGCCACATCCGCCCCCCGAGTACATAATCTTATTATTCCTTCTCCTCAGACTCCTGGACATGATAACCTCACAGCCCTCCCTGAATTTCATGGTTAATTCCTATCCTTACCACAATTATAACTCATTCTCCTCATATCAGCAGGTCCATACATCTTCTGCACAATACCTCAGTTTATCCAAACAGCCGTCTGAGATTCCACCCATGATCACGTACATGATCTTCTCCTGCTGCAAAAATACAGTGTGAGCTTCCGAGCCAGAAGCCACAATATCTCAACACCGAAAGGGGAACAGCAGCTGAATCCCACAATGCCCCATAACAGCAGAAAGCAGCCAGATGATCGACGCCCACCTTCCCGCTCTCCCTCTCCACCCAGCCACATCAAAAAGAGTTGGGAATGTCAGCCCCATTTAGCAAAGTAACCCCCCGCGACCCCGGTCGGTGCCGGCAGGTCTCCTCTGCCCCGATAACAGATGACTCCAAACCCCCACCCTTGTCCCTAATCCCACAGGATGTACTAATCTCAAAACCAACCATGAGAATACCACAAGATCACAGGAGGTACCTGTGCGATCATAAATGAAACTTGTTTTTATATTAACAAAACTGGGCAGGTAGAAGAAAACCTTAAAATTTCAAAAGAAAACAGAGATCATTCAGAGGGCCCGAGACGAAAGCTGTGGAAATCAATGCTGGTTCTCCTCATTTCTCTCTTACTTTCCTCACCCCTGAAATCAATCCTTTCATGCATTATAACACCACACTGTCATCACTGCTGCTGGTTGTTGGCCCTCGTCTCTCACAGCTTCTCATCCGATTCACACGCCGTATCATGCAGTCAACAGCTCAGGAACATGTGGACGGCATCTTCTCGCTACATGAACGCCAGGACCAACCTCTTCAGGACCAGAAACCAGAACCCACTGGACAGAACAGAAGGGAGCCTTTCGCAGCCCCATAGCAGCAGGAAGTAGCCAGACTGAGTCGACGTCCCAAATCCCCTCACCCTCC
>JAQZBX010083309.1:0-13405 GCA_029593785.1 Cabassous unicinctus
TTGCCAGGGTTCAGGCTTCTTGGCTTCCTCTCTTCCCGGGGCTGCGTTTCTCTCCGGGCTTAGCTCCTGTTTCCTCCACAAGGTCAGCTGTAGACGATTAGGCGAATGGTTCGCTTCTCTTCTCCTGGGGCCTTCTTTCCAACATCAAAGCTGCTTCTCAAAGACTGCTTCAACTCTGTTCTTTGCCTTGCCTTTTATACTCGATTCCCCACCCACCAAAGGGGTGGGGCTCAATGCCCTAATCATACCCTAATCATGCCCAGATTAACAGATCAGTTTACAAGCATGATCCAACTATATTTTTGGAATTCATAATTATATCAAAATGGCCAGCGGTTACAGACTGTATCTCAATAAAACAGCTTAATAAACAAATAAAAAATCATGCAAGAATAGTTAGAAATAGCAGCTATGGTCAGTAGTGAAGACATAGACTGAGAGGTGAGGAAATTTGTTTGTTGCTTTTCTGTAGTTTGTTTATTATTATTTAAATAATGAAAATGCTCTAATAATGATGAAGGGATGTATGCTCAACTATGTGATTATACCAAATATGATTGATTGTATGCTTTGGATGAATTTTATTACTTATTATTATGTATCAATAAAATTGATTTGTTGAAAAAATGAGGGTGAGTTTAAAGCTTTCACAGATAAGCAAAAACTGATGAAGTGTCTTACCAAAAGACCAAATTACAAGGCATACTAAAGGGAGTGCTGCAGTCTGAGAGGGCAAAACAAGGGTGAGTGACTTGGAGAAGAGTGTAGAAATGAAGATTATTAGGAAATAACAGTAAAATATACAAAGACAAACAATAGTACAATACAACAACAGAAAGCCAAAGGACAAAATGGATGAAGTAAGCAATGCCTTTATACTAATAGCATTGAATATAAATGATTTGAACTCCCCATTCAAAAGGTATAGAGTGATAGAATGGATGAAAAAAAGTGAAGTGGGTCATTAGCCATGGTTGGTAGCAATGTTTTGGTGTCTGTACATGAGTTGTAACAAATGTACTATCCACACATAAAATGTTATTAATAAGGATGAGCGGAAAGGGGGGAATGCTTTGGGTATATGGGAATCACTTATGTTTTTTGTGTGACTTTTCCATATCCTAAAGCTTCATTGAAGATAAAATGAAAACAAAAAACAAAAAACACACTGGGTGTATATATGGAAGAAAAGAAAATGTGCCTGTACAAACAAGAAAACAGATCTTAAAGTGATGAAAGACACAATGTCTAAAAAAATTTTATTATTTCAAAATCAACTTTTTTTATATTATAGGCTATTTTTAAAATTATTTCATTTTCTTATTAATTTTATTTGGTTATTTATGTGCTTCATTTTGGGAGAGGTTTTGAATCACAGAAGGGTCATAGCAGTAGTGGGGAGGATCACTTTGTGAGGTGTCAGTGACATGGGGATACAAAGGGAGGGGTTCAACTGAGGCATGCTTCTAAGACACAAGAATATGTTCAAGTGTTCATGGGACATTATCTCAGTGGGTGGAGAGCCACACAATAAGTGAAAGAATATTGAATTCCCATCCTGGGGAGTGCTGCTACATTCTCTAATAGGGCAGCAAGAATCCCCTAAGTGTAAGGGCAATGTCTAGTGAAGGAAGACAGACCATTATGCCAGGCCCTTTTGATATTGATGATTGTGCTTATGAAACTTTTTACTTTTGAAATTAAAACTTAACCTAGTAATATGTATTGCCTAAGTATTACCTCCTTACAAGAAATAAGAAAGCCTCCTTGCTTCTCAAATGTGGCCTCTCTCTAAGCCAAACACAGCATATAAACATGCTACCATCCCCCTGGCATGGGATATCACTCCTGGGGATGAGCCTTCCTGGCACAGAGGTATAATTAATAAGCACCAACTAGCAATGCATCTGGAAAAAGTCCTTGAACAAAAGGGGGAGATGGTAAATACAATTATGGCTATGAGATTTCAAAGTGAGTAAGGAGGTCATTCAGAGCTTATGCTTCTGCAACTCTCAGCAGGATCTCATTGACAGCCACAATAAACTTTGCCTCAATTAGCAGGGCTCCTTAGGGATCAAGAGATATCCAGGAATCCTAATCAGGGCAGACAAGCTCAGGAACTTAGCACCTTATCAGTAGACTTTATTTTGGAATTTATGCTCCCCAGTAACAGAGTTAGACTCATTTATAAGTTCTTTACACATGGCTCTTCTGCCCCTTTTATTTCTATTTTTGAGAAATAGATGTCCCTGTGACTTAAATATTTGGTCCACCCAAGTGCCAGTTGAACCCTGAATTTCAGCAGAGTTGCAACATCTACTCTCTAGTTCATTGGACTCATCCAGGACAACTAACAAGAATATGATGATGGACAACTCCTATCCCAAGGGACAGAGAGTGTCTGCAACTGAAAACAAGATAACTCTATCCATCTACCCCATGAGATTTAAGCCCGATGTCAATTAGAAGCAGAGTGGTAATCATAATCCCAAAATCCTTAAGATTAAGGAATGAACAATGGACTAAAATATTATTATTCTACTATAGATGTATTATTATTCTAGCAATGGAAGAACTCTTATCTTTGATGCAAAGGCAGTGGCCACCAGAAGTTCTGAGGGATGGGAGATGGAAGAATAGGTGTAATATGGGGTAATTTTCAGGACACTTGATTTGTCCTGCATGATATTGCAGTGACTGATACAGGCCATTGTGTAATTTGTCATAACTTGTGAAATTGTGCAGGACAGATTATGAACTATCATGTGGACTGCCCTCCTTGGTTGGTAACAATGTTTCAATATAAGATCTTCAATTGTACCACACTAATGAAGGATGTTGTTAATGTGCAAAATTGTGGGAGGGGGAGGGAGTGGGGCATTTGGAAATCCCTTATTTTTCATGTAATATTTATGCAATCTAAGCTTCATTAAAAATAAAAAAAATTATGAATTAATTATTAAATAAATACAAGCAATGGTCAGATTAGAAAAAAATGAACCATCTATATGTCATTTACAAAAAATTCACCTCAAACATAAGGAAACAACCAGGTTAAAAGTCAAAGTTTGGAAAAAGATATTACATGGAAATAGCAACTGAAAAAGAGCTGGAGTAGTGATACTAATATTGGAAAAAAGAGATTTTAAGTGCAAAACTATTATAAGGGTTGAAGAACATCATTATATAGTAATAAAAGGGGAAATTCACCATGTGCTAAATATTTGCACACCTAACCTGAGTGCCCCAAGATACATGAGGGACAAACTGGCAAAGCCAATGGGAGAAATAGATGTTTCTACAATAACTGTTGGAGACTTCAATACACTACTCTCAGGATTGGATAGAACTTCTGGACAGAGGATTAATAAAGAAACAGAGAACTTGAATACTATGATAAATGAAATAGACCTAACAGACATCTATAGAGAATTGCAACCCAAAATTGCAGGATATACATTCATTTCAAGGGCACATGGATCCTTCTTCAATATAGATCATATGTTGGATCACAAGACAAGTCTCAATAATTTTAAAAAGATTGAAATTATATGAAACACTTTCTCTGATCATAACAGAATGAAACTCGAAATAAAAAATGGACAGAGAAATAGTAAATTCATGAATAAATGGTGATTAAACAACATACTCTTAAATAATCTGTAGGACAAAGAAGATATTACAAAAGAATTCAGCAAATATCTTGAGATGAATGCAAATGAGAACACATCAAAACCTATGGGACACCACAAAAGTAATGCTGAGGGGGAAATTTACAGCCCTCAAAGCTAATATTAAAAAAGAAGAAAGAAAGAAAAATCAAAAAGAAAAAAAGGAAAAAAGAAGAAAGAGCTAAAGTTGAAGATTTCACTGCACACTAGGAGGTACTAGAAAAAGAAGAGCACACTAATCCCAAACCAAGCAAAAGGGAATAAATAGTAAAGATCAGGGCAGAAGTAAATGAAATTGAGACAAACAACAACAGAAAAACAATAGAGAGAATCATCAACACAGTAGTTGGTTCTTTGATAAGATCAACAAAAACAACAAATCCTTAGCTAGACTGACAAAGAAGAAAAGAGAGAAGATGCAAATAAATAAAATCAGATATGAGAGGGAGAACATTAACACTAACCCCATAGAAATAAGAGTAATCATAAGAGGATACTATAAACAATTGTATGCTAAAAAAACCTGGACAATGTAGATGAGATGGACTAATGCCTACATACACAGAAACCACCTATCTTGACCCTAGGAGAAATAAAAGACACCAACAAACCAATCAAAAGTTAAGAGATTGAAACAGTCATCAAAAATCTCCCACAGATGGAAATCCCATGACAAGACGGCTTCACAGGTGAATTCTACCAACTATTCAAAATCGAATTTATACCAATCTTGCTCAAGCTCTTCCAAAAACATGTAGAGGAAGGAACACAACAAAACTCATTGTACGAAGCCATCATCACCCTAATACCAAAACGAGTTAAAGATTATACAAAAAAAAAAGTACAAAACAATATCCCTAATGAACATAGATGCAAATATCCTTAACAAAATAGTTGCAAACAGAATCCAAAAACACAATAAAAAATTGTACACCACAATCAAGTAGATTTTGTCCCAAGTATGCAAGGGTGGTTCAACACAAGAACATCAATTTGTTTAATAAAACACATTGATAAATTGAAGAAGAAAAATCTCATGATCCTCTGGATGGATGCAGAAATGGCATTTGACAAAACACAGCATACTTTCTTGAAAAAACAAACAACCCAACCCAAAAGATAGGAATAGAAGGAAGCTTTCTCTATGGAAAAGTGCATATATGAAAAACCTACAGCTAACATTGTACTCAATGGTGAAAGACTGAAAGCTTTTCTGCTGATATCAGGAACAAGACAAGGATGGCCACTGTCACCATTATTATTCAATATTGTTTTAGAGGTTCTAGCTCCAGCAATTAGGCTAGATAAAGAAATAAAATGCACCAAAATAGGAAAGAAAGAAGTAAAACTTTCACTATTCACTGATGATATGATCCTATATCAGATAATCCCCCCCAAAATGCACAACAAAGCTCCTAGAATTAATAGACCATTTCAGCAAAGTAATGGGATACAAGATTAATACATGAAAATAATATCATTTATATACACTAATGACATGCAATCTGAGGAAGAAATCAGAAAAAAAAATCCATTTACAATCGCAACTAAAACAATCAAATATTTAGGAATAAACTTAACCAAGGACATAAAGAACCTGTATTCAGAAAACTGCAAACATTGCAAAAAGAAACCAGAGGATAATTAAATAAATGGAAGGTACATTCCATGTTCATGGATTGGAAGACACAAATATCGTTAAGATGCCAATTCTACCCAAATTGATTTACACATTCAATGCAATCCCAATAAAATTCCCAAAAGCTTTTTTGAGAAATTGAAAAACCAATAATCAAATTTCTTTGGAAAAGTAAGGGGCCCAAAGTAACAAAAATTGACTTAAAAAAGAAAGAAGTCACAGTACTCCCACCTCCTGACTTTATGGCACATTACTTAGGTACTGTGGTAAAAGAAGCATAGTACTAGCTTAAAGATAGACAGATTGACCAATGGAACTGATGAGAACTCAGAAATTGAGCCTCACATCTACAATCAAGTCATTTTTTGACAAGGCTATTAGGCCCACCCAACTGGGCCAGAAGAGTCTATTCAACAAATGGTGAGGAAGAACTGGATAGTCATAACCAAAAGAAAGAAAGAAAATCCCTATCTCACACCTTATACAAAAATTAATTCAAAATTTGTCAAGGACCTAAATATAAAAGCAACAACCATAAAACTTCTAGGAGAAAATGTAGGAAAATATCTTCAAAATCTTGTGGTATGCAGTAGTTTCTTAAACCTTACACACAAAGTGTGCATAAGAAACAAAAGAAAAAAATAGATAAATGGAATCTCCTCAAAATTTCCAGCTCAAAGGATATTTTCAAAAGGTTGGAAAGGCAGTCAACTCAATGGGAGAAAATATTTGGCAATCACATATCTGATAAGCATTTAATATCCATGATATATAAAGAAATCATAAAATTCAACCTTCAAAAGACAAACTCTGAATATACTATGGGCTAAAGACTTGAAAAGACAATTCTCCAAAGAAGAAATACAAATGTTGAAAAAACACAAGAAAAAATGTTCAACATCACTAGTGATTAGGAAACTGCAAATCAAAATTACAATGAGATATCATTTCACACCTGTTAGATTAGGCATTAATAGAAAGTTGGAAAACTGTAAATGTTAGAGAGGTTGTGGAGACTTAGGAACACTTATTCACTGTTGGTTGGAATGTATAATGGTACACCCACTGTCAAGGACTGTTTGGCAGTTTCTAAGGAAGCTGAATATAGACTTGCCATGGAACCCTGCAATGCCATTGCTATGTATAAATCCAGAAGAACTGACAGCAGAGACATGAACCAACATCTACACAGTGATGTTCATAAAAGTTGGAAAGAACCCAGTTGTCCATCAACTGAGGAATGAATAAACAAACTGTGGTGTATTCAGACAATGAATGTTAGGCAGCAGTAAGAAAAAATGAAGTGCTGGCACATATGATAGCATGGATGAATCTGGAGGACATTATGTTGAGTGAAGCAGACCTAAAGGGACAAATACAGTATGATTGTGTTATTATGAACTTAATATAGTATGGAAACTCATGGAATTAATAATTAGAATATAGGTCACCAGAAAATAGAAGCATGGTAGAGAATGGAAAACAGATGGTTATTCTGTACAGAAGTGGTTAAAAGGTTGTTTTAAGTCTTTGGAAATAAATGGAAATGGTAGAGCTAGTATATGGGTATGACAGTGATTGAAAGGGAAAGCCTAAGGATATTTATATTACTAGAAATATAGATAAAGATGTAACATGGGACTGTATAATATAGTGAAACTTAATGTAAAATACAAATATGGGTGATATTGCATATATAAGACTGCTTTTACAAAATATAAATACCAGTATACTAAAGAGAAGGAAACAGAATAGCAATGATGTACAGCAGGGCAAGCATAGAGAGACTGAGAGTTAATGAATTTTGTTTATTTCTTTGGTTACTTGATTTTTGTTTTTCAGTATTATTATTATTACTGGAACAATGAAAATGCTCTAAAATTGATTGTAGGGTGAATGCATAACTTTGTGATTATATGGGATACCATTGATTGTACAATTTGGGTGATTTATGCTTTATTAATATGCATCAATAAAATTGATTTGTTCAAAAATATTTAAACCTTCAAAAAAAGTAAGTAGCAAATATGTTGCAAAAATGTAATGTGAATTAATAAGAAAAAATTCTTAGAAAATATTATTATCAATAAAACTTACAAAAATTTTTAAAAAGAAAAAATTTCTGTAGCCTATTTGGGTTCACTTGCCACAGGCCTTGTTCTGGCTTGTGTCTTTTTTGTTTGTTTGTTTAAATTAATTTCTGAATTTTATCAACTGATGGCATCTGAATTTCGTTCGCACATAAGGGCTCAAGTCATATGGATTAAGACCCACCCTGATTCAATTTGGCCCAGTCTTAATAGGATATTTAAAGATCCTATTCACAAGTGAGTTTACACCTTAACTAGTAATAATACCTCCCAAGCTCCTACTTACAAAAGGGTTCACACTTACAGGAATGTAAATTAGGACTTGAGCATAACTATAGGGTACATAATCCAATCCCCAGAAACATAACCAGCCTGGAATTAAAGAGATAGAGATGAGACAAAATGAAAGGAAAATGAGGTCAAGGGAGAACCATGGAAGCAGAGGTCAGAGAAGAAGAGATTTCCTTGAGTCAAGAGAGAAGGCCAGAGGAGTGGCAAGATGGTGTCAGTTTAAAAGGGTGCTCACCATCTCTCTTGCAAGGGATGACTGACCAAATGGGCTGTTTTGGGAGCCCACAGAGTGAGAGGCTTCAGGGCATTGATCTGGAGGGAGCTGGACAGGGGGATAGGTTGCGCAATGTAAAACTGTGAGTTTCTTTCTCTGTGGCTGGAAACTGTGGATGACCAAGCCCCACCCTCAGTGCAGGAAGCCTCTGTGAGCCCCAAATCCTGCTCACCAACAAGCAGGAGGGAGCATTCTCTGAGAGTGGGAAGGTTCTGGTGAGGGTAGAGAGAGTTTTCCTTTCTGTGGGTTGGGTTGCCTGAACCCCATTTGAATTTTGCTGTGTGTACCAGCAGACTCAAGGTGGCACCAGGAAGAGAGGAGAGGCAAATCTGCTGAAGAAGCTTGATTTACCTAACCGCCCTAGGATAGAGAAACTTGGCCTGGAAGGAGGCAGAGTCAGGCAATTGACTAGTCCTGTGCTGAAAACGATCAAAATTTCAATTCCTATAAGGGAGGTGGGAAGTAAGAAGTGCTTAATAAGCTTCCAAGAGCCTATTGAGTGTCCCCTTTGAGGATGGGGTGGTCTGGAAGAGGGTTGAGAATCATTTCTCTGTGGCAAATTCAGATACCAGGGTCCCATTTGAATTTCAGAAGGAAATTCAGCCTAATCAGGAGAGGTGAGGGGGTTATCTGCTAGCACAGAAATAGAGTATCATAAGAGGATACTTTGAAAAATTATATGCCAACAAGAAGGATAATTTAGAGGAAATAGACAAATTCTTAGAAAAACATAATAGCCAACATTGATGAAAGAAGAAATTGATGAACTCAACAGGCTAATTACAAACAAAGAGATAGAATCAATCATCAAAAACCTCCCAACTAAGAAGACCCCAGGACCAGACGGCTTCACAGGTGAATTCTACCAAACATTCTGGAAAGAAATAACTCCAATACTGCTTAACTCTTCTAGAAAGTACTAGTAGAAGGAACATTGCCAAACTCATTCTATATTGAGAATATTACCCTAACAACAAAATCAAGCAAAGACGCCACAAGAAAGGAAAATTACAGACCAATCTTTCTAATGACCTAGATGTTAAAATCATCAGCAAAATAGTTGCTAATCACAATCAACAACACATCAACTCATTATACACCATCACCAAGTGGGTTTCATCCTGAGTATGCAAGGATGGTTCAACAAAAGAAAATCAATTAATGTAATATACCACATAAACAAATCAAAAGAAAAAAACTGCATGATCATCTCTATAGAGGTAGGAAAAACATTCGAGAAATTACAGCACCCTTTCCTGATAAAAACAGTGCAAAAGACAGGAATGGAAGGAAACTTTCAGAACATGATAAAGGGTATATATGAAAAACCCACAGCTAACATGATCTTCAATGTTGAAATCCTGAAAGCTTTCCCTCTAAGATCGGGAACATGACAAAGATGCCCACTATCACCACTCCTACTTAACATTGTCTTAGAAGTACTTGCTTGAGCACTGAGGTAAGAAAAAGATATAAAAGGCATCCAAATTGGAAAGGGAGAAGTGAAAATTTCACTATTTGCAGACAACATGATCTATACATAGAAAGCCCTGAAAAATCTACAACAAAGCCTCTAGAATCTATAAATAAGTACAATAAAGTCACAGGTTATAAGATCAGTGTGCAAAAATCAGTAACATTTCTCTAAACCAATAATAAGCAATATGAGGAGGAAGTCAACAAAAAAAAAATCCCGTTTACAGTAGTAACCAAAAGAATCAAATACCTAGGAATAGATTTAACTAAATGTGTAATGACTTATATATAGAAAAATACACAACACTGTTAAAGAAAATCAAAGAAGACTTAAATAAATGGTAAAATATCCCCTCTTCATGGATAGGAAGACTAAACATCATTAAGATGTTTATCCTACTCAAACTAATCTACAGATTTAATGAAATCCCAATAAAAATCAACACAGCAATTTTTACTGAATTTGAAAAACTAACTAACTATGAAATTTATTTGGATGGGCAAGAGGTTCCAAATAGTCAAAGACATTTTGGAAAAGACAAGTGATATTGGAGGAATCACACTACCTGACTATAAAACATATTACAAATCTACAGTGGTCCAAACTGCATGGTATTGGCACAAGGATAGACATACCAACCAATGGAACTGAATTGAGAGTTCTGATACAGATCCTCGCATATACAGTCATCTGGTATTCCACAAGGCCACCAAGTCCATTCAGCTGGGAGAGAATGGCCTCTTCAACAAATGGTGCTTGAAGAACTGGAAGGAGAGAGGAACACCATCTCACACCTTATACAAAAATCAACTCAATTTGGATCAATTGTCTAAATAAAGAGCCAAGAATATAAAGACTTTGGAAAATAATATAGGGAAACATCTACAGGACCTTGTAATAGGAAATGGTTTCCTGAACTTAACACCCAAAGCTTGAGCAGTGAAAGACAAAAATAGATAAATAGGATCTTCTCAAAATTAAAAATTTTGCTCCTCAAAGGATGTTATCAAGAAACTAAAAAGCAGCCTACACAGTGGGAGAAAATATTTTTCAACCATATATCTGATAGGAGCATAATATCCTGCATATATAAAGAAATCCTACACCTCAAAAACAAAAAGACAAACTACACATTTAAAAAATGGGCAAGCAACTTGAAAAGACAGTTCTTCAAGGAAGAAATGCAAATGGCTAAATAGTACATGAAAAGATGCTCAACATCACTATCTATTAAGGAAATGAAAATCAAAAATACAATGAAATACCATCTTATCCCCCTCATACTGGCAGCTATTTAAAAAAACAGGACTGCAAGTGTTGTAAAGGATGTGTAGGGATGGGAACACTCATCCACTGCTGGTGGGAATGTAGAATGATCCAGCTATTGTGGAGGACAGTTTGGTGGTTCCTCAAAAAACTAACTATAGAACTTCCATATGATGCAGCAATTCCACTCCTGGGTATATACACAGAAGCATTGTAAGCAAGGAGACGATCAGATATATGCACACCAATCTTCATAGTGGCATTATTCACACTTGCCAAAAGTTGGAATCAATCCAAATGCCCATCAACAGATGAGTGGATAAACAAAATGTGGTACATACATACAATGGAATATTACTCAGCTCTAAGAAGGAACACTGTGCTAAAACATGGAATAACATGGATGAATCTTGAGGACTTTATGTTGAGTGAAGCAAGCCAGTCATTGAAAGTCAAATATTATATAATCTCAGTGATATGAATTAAGCAAATTGAACAGATTCAGAGAGCTATTGTCTGGAAGACAAGATACTGGAAATAGAAAGTGAGAAGAAGTTTGTGAGCCCCTGCCCATAGCGGCATAATCTATGATAAGGTGGTAGTGTGTAGTTGGGCATTGAAGGGATATGATGGGCGGGTAATGATAAAATTGGGTTGGGTGGAGCAGGTTTGGCAGGTAGGTAGAGTGGGGATGGTTGATTGGATGGTCCATGGAACTGGGGGGAGGGTTGGTGGAGGGACCAGGTGAACATTGGGGATTGGTGGGTATATGGTTGAAAGTACAAAATTTGGAATACCCTTATGGCAATTTGACAAGGAAGGGTTACTGGTTTAGAGTGTTTGATGGGTGGCATTCAGGACAGGGCACAATTGGGGCAGGCTTCTAGGGAGTGTGTGAGTGATCATTCAGTCATACTGTGCTGTATCAGTGGGTAGAGACCCACATAATGAGTGGGAAGGAGCTGGGCTCCCATCCTGGGTGAGGACTGATATGTTCTCAAACAGAGGGGTTGAAGTCTCTCGAGAGCATAAGTGATTCCTAATAAGGGAGGACCAACCAGTGTGTCAAGACCTCAGTGTTGTTGCAAGTAACTATGAATCTTGTCATCCAAGGAGTGAAGCTGGGTGGTCGCTATGGGCCCAGAGTGGAGGGGGAAGGAAGGAATAGAATAGATGGAAAAGGGGCTATTTAATGGGCAATGGAAGTATTCTACATGATCTTGCAATGATGGACACAAGTCCTTTTAAGTATTATCAAAATTTACAATAGTGATCCCTCTAAAATGTAAACCACAATGTAATTCATTGACCATGGTTATTAGCTGTGTTTCCCTATTTATCAGTTTTAACAAAGGTGCCATCCACAGATAAAATGGTATTAATACAGGAAGGGGGAAAAGGAGGAGGAGGATGGGTATATGGGAGTCCCCTGCATTCTCTATGTGACTTTACTGTGACTTAAAACTTCTTTGAAAACAAAATGAAAAAAGTAAAATACTGTGGTATAAATGGAAGAAAATGTTACTGTACATACAGCTATGTTAGGCAAAATGTCAAAAAACTTTTTTCATTATTTTTAATATCCCAATTTTTAAATTTTATCTTATTTTAGTTTTCTTTTAATTTTTATGAATTCTATTTCTTATAGTTAAAACTACCATTATTATTTCATTGTCCTAGTAATTGTATTTGACTATTTTTTTGGCTTCATTTTGGAAGAAGGTTTACAACTGTGGCAGGGGAGGATCATTGGTGTGGGGTGTCAGTGATGGGGGGTATATGGGAGGACTTTCACCTGGACATACATATAAGGTATGTAAATGTGTTCAAATGTTCATGGGGCATTGTCACAGTGGTAGAGCTTCACACAATAACCAAGAGAATATGGAATTCCTATCCTGGAGAACTCTGCCATGTTCTCTAATGTGGCAGCAACTGTCCCGCAGGTGCAGGGGCAATGACGGTCAAAAGTAGATGGACCATTGCATGGTTCTTGATATTGATGAATATGCTTATGAGCCTCTGCTCTTGAAATTGAAACTTAGCCTAGTGTTGAGGGGTACCTAATTGTTGCCTCCTGAGAGCCTCCTTGTTGCTCAAATGTGGCCTCTTTCTAAGCAAAATTCAGTATATAAATGCTTTACCTTCTCCCCAGTGTGGGAGATGACTCCTGGGGATGAGCCTCCCAGGCACCATGAGATTAATACCAAGCACCAACTAGCAATGCAACTGGAAAAAGCCCTCAAGTAAAAAGGGGAAAAGATAAAGAGAAAAGAATTTATATGGCTAAGAGACCTCAAAGTGAGTCAGGATGTCATCCCAGAGGTAACACTTATGCATACCTCAGCAGGATCTCATAGACTGCCAAAATGGATACTACCTCAAGTAGTGGGCCTCCTGACAGCTCTGGAGAAACCCAAGTCCTATGGTCAGGGAAGATAGCTCCGGAGTTTGGTGCCTTGCCAGTGGGCCCTACTTTGGAGTTTGTGCTCCTGAGGGTGACAGATTTGGATTCAGTTATGGCTTCCCTACACATGGCTCATCTGTCCCTTCTATTTGTACCAGTACTTGGTGCTGGATTTGTTAGGTGTATGTCCAAGAGACTTGAATCTTTGGACTATCCATGTGCCAGCTGAGCCCTGAACCTCAGCGAAGTTGCGTCATGTACTCTCCAGTTCACTGGACTAACCCAGGATA
>JAQZBX010083310.1:0-13406 GCA_029593785.1 Cabassous unicinctus
CTGGGGGCTCCTCTCTGAGGTGGGCGCTGGGGGCTCTGCTCTGAGGTGAGCTGGGCTGCACCTTCCCGGGCTCGCCACCGTGTGCGCTTTCTCCACCTGCTGGGACTGCTGCTCTTCTCGTGCCCCTCGTCCCTCAGCCCCCACATTTGCTTTAACTACGTCACCATATGGCTCTGTGGGTAGGAAGTGGCACTGCATCTTAGCAGGACATTGACCGCTGGAGTCCTCTGAGGAGAGGAACAGGAGAATAAGGCCCGTATCACACGCAGATAGCATGGCATGAAGGGAGGGCAACTTTTCCTCGACTGGGTCTAGCGGTCTTTGCAGCTCCCCAATAAACACTAGTCATTAGGACCACACAGCCTCCCTACATACTTCCTAACACCGCCCTGGGACTCTGGTTGGGAACACGGAAAGGAAGAGAGATGCTAAGATTAGGGTAAAGCGGCCACGGCAATGCGAGGTAGCTGCCTGCAAACATTTCAAAACTGAGCTAGGGCCGAATGCCAGAGGCACAGGCTGGTCCTGGGGGAAACATAGGTCTGTCTCCCTATAAAATACTTTTCCAAAACCAAGATTTGCCAGTGTTGGAATGAACTTCGTGGTAGTAGGTCCACTCATCATGGGAAGTTTAAACAAGAACTTGAAGGCCATCAGGCACGGACTGTAAAAGGAATTGCCATATGGAATGAGAGCTGGGACTAGATGATTCTATTTCCAGAATGATTTTTCATTAAGAAAATTCTTTCTTTTCCTACAAAACCACTCAGACTTTCGAGAGGTCATCTACTCTCATTTCCTTCCAGATGCTTCTTTTCTTCAATATGTATGGTACTAAGACATCTCGACATATAAGCCTCTCTCAAAAACAAGCCCACTACCTCCCAAACTGTTTCCTTTGCAAAAGAGAAATTTGTCTAAATATTGAACTTCCTAAGAATTAATTTGAATTTTCACATATACAGGAAATAAAAACTGTATTGGGATATTTCTAGTGACTAAAGCAACAAATCAAACAATACATATATTTTAATTAGAGAAGTTGTAAGTTTACAGAAAAATCATGCATAAAAGATGCGCTTTGCATATATCACCCTGTTATTAACACCTTACATTACTGGAGTAACTTTGTTACAAGTTATGAGAGAACATTTCTATAATTGTACTATTAACAATTATAGAAATGATTGTCCATCATTTACAAAAAGGTTCACTGTGTTGTACAGTCCTGTGTTATTTTTGGATGTTTTTAATTTTTATTCTCCTGACATGTATCCAACCTAACATTTGCCATTTTTATTTTTGGCTACCTTCTATGCAAAAGAACATAAAAGACGATCAGAGAATACAACTAACTTACGGAGGGTGTTCCAGTAAAAGAAAAGCTGGTTGATCTCTCCCAGACCTGGAACTCCACATACCACTGAACTCAAATCTGGTATGTTGCTTGGCAAATAGGGTTTCTGCACTCCAAAACTCGAAATACAAAGTTCAATCTGCATGCCAGCACTAATAGATTAAGTCTTATATTTAAATAGAGTCAGGTGTTTTTCTCCTTCTGTTAGGTGCTTTTTTTTTTCTTTACTAATCAAAGTAAAAAATGGAGCAATTAAACAGAAACTAAAATATTGCAAGCACTTAGTACTTTGTATGTGAGGGGGACTTTTTAATTTTATTTTATTACTTTTTATTTCAAACACAACATAAACCAAAAATTAATTACAGCCATTACATAAATTATTTGAAAATACATAATTCCAATAATTTCAGCGGTTGTATATTTAACGAATCCATATTGGCCACATATTCTTTGACAGCTCATAAATGGGAGGGGTATGCAGTAAAATCTGAGATAGAATAAGCATCTGTTTAGGCTTTTAGTCAGCCACTACCACCCCCTGATAGAGGCTTCTTTACGGGACTGATACAACATACTGGGCAACTAAGAAAATGCAAATCTGAAAAGCCAGGTTTCCTGGTACAGGAAAGAAGAGCCAAGTGCTGCCACAGGGAATGATTAGGCTAGTCAAAGACCTGGCCACAGAAAAGTTAGGGTTCAATAAAAACAAAACCATCAGTTGGAGGTGAAAGTGTGGTGAAACGGCAGGAAGATGTCACCCAAATCCTGTTGTTGATGAACCACCTATGAGACTGTGGACAATCACCTTCCTCTTTGGAGCTCATATGATTTTCTTCTAGAAATGGGGAGGCCCCTCCCATTTCCAATATTACATGATTTTGTAATTTACTTGATTACAGATATGATACAAAGAGAAAATTTGTTAAATTAAAAAAAATAACAATAATTTGAAAGGATAAGAACTGGGTCACTAACCAAGCAAAGAATACCCTATCCCATTTTGTCCATTTGCCCATTAATATCTTTTCCTCACCATTTCTAGTCCTTTAACCTGTGAGCTGGAGCAAGGCAGGCATTTGAGAAGACTGCTGCTTGGGCTGATGACACACGGAAGGGAAAACTGTGAGGCTTTGTATCAATAATAAAAACAATGACTGGTGAGCACGGAGGCTCCTCCTGGGTCCCAGCCCATTCTTTCTATCTCCAGTTAGTGCCATTCTCTCTCATTTCCCTCATCTTGTGTTTTCTTCCTAGCCTTTCCCCCAAAGTTTAAAATTATTGAAGAAAAGAGAGGGGCAATCTCTGCTCTGATTTTTTAATGCCCCTCCAAGTCAACTTTTATTCCGTTGTCACACTCTTTTACCTCAGGCAGCACATAAAATGAGAAGAAACAGGAAAGAACTGCAACTTGGAAGAATAACAAAACACGCAAATCATTTTTCATACGTAAAGTTTGAGATATTTGACAGAAAACCCCACTGGGTGTGTGTTTATTAAATTGATTGCTCCATGTCTGCATATGTGCCTCAAAACATGAACCCGGTCCCCTACCCATTACCTCGATATTTACTGAGTAACTACTGTGTACCAAGCGCTGTGCGAGGTGCTGGAAACGCAGTGGGCATGGCTGCCAGGACCTGCCTCCAGCTGCAGAGCGTTCAGAAATGGTTTCCTTATCTAGTATAGTGAGGGTGTGAGGTGCAGGCCCCAAAGACTGGTCATGTGTGGAGTCACTCAGAGAAGACCTTTGCCAGCAATGCCGAAGAGACCCACGGGATCCATGGACTCTAAGAAGCTAAGGACTGGCCTCATAGATAGCAACCTGAGGGTGACTTCAGAACACGACTCAAGACCACTTTGGGAGCAACTCGAACCGAAAGGTCTGGGGAGGGACTTCCCCTCAGATGCTCCCATTCTAGGCTTTCTGGAAGAGAACCAGCCTGGGCTGAGCATTAGCCTTGTGGGTCCCCTGCCCAGGGGGGAGTGGGAGTGAGTGTGGGTTCCTCGAGAGCAGCCCGGGAGAAAAGGAGCCACAGCAGAGGGTGCCGTGGGTGGGCTGAATGCCAGCAAGACCCAGAGACATTGAAGAATGAAGTGGGGGTGGGGGAGAAGGGGCAGAGCGGGAACCACAGAAACCCGACAGGTCCAGGCTCCAGCGCTCTAGGATGAGGGGAAGGCCAGGCATGCTGGCCACTCTAGGAGACTCAGAATAGCAGGGAAAAGAGAGGCTCTGAATGGCTTATGCCCACTACCTCTTTCACTGAAACAAAAACTGCAGATGAATTTCATAAGCCCGTTTCTGCTGAACCAGTATCTTGAAACACAACGGGTAAGGAAGAGGTAGAGGTGACATATGATATCACATTCCCATGTGATACTTTTCCTGAGAGTCATAGAATTTAGGACCCCAAGGGGGCCATCGTGTGACTCTCTGACCCCCTCCTTTTGTGGTTGAAGGAAATAAAGTCGTGCAGATGCTTTGACCCCCGCGCAAGGTCAGCAGCCCAGGAACAGCTCCTAGAGTCCTCCGTCTCAGCAGGTTCTACGGGCAGACGGCGGGTTTGAAATGGAATGTCCTGCTTAATGAGCAGGAATTATAGCTTTTGCAGGGAGTCTTAATGGGAGGATATGACCTATCCTGTTTCACTGTGATAACCTTTAGAATTGGAAATTTTGGCTATTTTTAAGGCTATTTTTAGTCCCCTGCACAAATGTAAAATTGGCAATAGAAAAAGAGCCCAGAACTAGTATTTATCTTGAGAAAGATTTTGAGATTAGTTTAACTCAAAGTAAATATCAATTATTCATGTTTACTTATTTAGCTACTCTCCATTAAATTAACAAATTATAGCTCCACTCAGAAATATATAAGTAATATATAATGTCATTATAGACCAAGACGATAGCTTAGTTTGAATAGGCTGCTTCCAACAGACATATCCAAAGGTCTAAGGACACTTGGACCAAAGCAGCAGAGAAGAGGATTATTTTACCGATGTTAATCTTCTGAAACATTTTGCCTGAAAGAATGTCTATCGCCAGAGAAAATGGAAAGATTAAAATAAAAAGAAATAGCATCGATACTTCTGACATCTTTTATGCATTCATTCACCCAGTTGTCAGAGGGCCAGCTAAGAAAGCTTTATAACTCAAGACATGCGACACGCTCTGTGATCGCCAATAACGTTTTCGGTGAGTTTTTTTTTTTCATGTGAGTTTTTCATCTTAGAGTTATCTACATCATTGGTGACCAAAACCATCCGAAAGCAAGACCTCCCTCTAACTCTTCAACTTTAGTTTCCAAATATGCAATTTAATATTTAAGGTGAGCTCTTAATTACCAAATCTGATAAATAACTGAAAAATACCTGAGTATGTATTTGTTGGACATGAAAGCCAACAAATGTGCTTTCATAGACAGACCTACACATCCTTTGTCTTCTGTGTTTATAGGTCATTTGTGCTATACTCTGTCTCCCTTCAATTATGTAAAAAGTCTAGCTCCAAGAAATGGTTTAGAAATGTTACCATTTGATATTCCTTTGACTTTCTTTGCACTTGTGATTGGCACTAGCCCGTTTTTTCCTTCCTGGACTGATAAACACTTGTGTTTCTCTATCCAAGGCAGCCCTGCACAGCTCCGTGGGCAGCGGCCTTCCTTTGTGTGTGAAGCCACTGTAAAGCCTAGTCAATAAGTCTTTAATACGAACATTGACCATGCTTTATGGGGCACTGATTCCTAAAGGCCCCAAGCCCGCCATATCGAGCACTTTTCATGATTTGTATTCCGAATCACCTGGTAAATGAAAGCATTTGTCTAAGAAGAAAGTCTGAAAGTTAACTGTGAAAGCAATGCCTTCTCAGGACAGTAGTTGATTAAGTATTAAAACGTACACAACAATAAAGTAGATTTATATCATCTTAAAGATCCTAGACTAAATAGAAGAAAAAAGGAAAAAGGTATGCTGAGCACTAATAGGCAGCTTGTGCATTTTCAAAAGCCATTTCTTTTTCTTAATTAATTTTTTAAAGAAATTTTAGATAACATAAATGTTACATTAAAAATGTTACATAAAAGTCATTTCTTTATTAACATGATCTGAAGTCCTACATAAGATTTTCAGAGAAAGCTCAAGAATTGCACTGGTTTTGTGGAGGGTCATACAATGGATTCAATGAACAGATCCTGTAGTGGTTTCCTTTAAATTTGACTTGTGGATACAGAGAGGATTTATGCCTTGATATCTGTAAATGGGAACAAATGCATTCAAGTCCGAGGAGAGTGGGTGGATTCTCAAGTTTCCTTTTGGTTCTGCATAAGCTTCTTTTTTATTAGAGAAGTTGTAGGTTTATGAAAAAAGCATGCAGATAATAGAGTTCCCATATATCCCCCTATTATTAACACCTTGCGTTCCTGTGATACATGTTACAACTGATGACAGAATATTATTATAATTGTACTATTAACCATAATCCATGGTTCACATTAGGGTTTTTTGTTTGTGTTGTACAGTCCTATGGTTTTTCTGTTTTGTTTTTTTTTAATTTTTATTCTAGCAACATATATACAGCTTAAAATTTCTCATTTTAACCACATTCAAATATATAATTCAGTACTATTAATTTGCTTCACAATGTTGTGCTACCTTCACACACCATCTATTACCGAAACTTTTCCATCACCCCAAGTAAAAACTCTATGAAAGATAAGCATACACTTTTTAGGCTAACCTCAGTTTCTTGTCTCCTACCTCCCCTCCCCCCACCCGAGGTACCACAATGTGACATTAAGTCTAGCAGCTCTTATCTCATTGACACGCACAGCAGAAGTGCCAGGTTCTTAGGGGCCCGTGGGGGCCAAGCTCAGTGGTTAATCCAAGGCCTTATATTATTGGTGTTCACATTCAACCCTTGACAACAAAGTATTCTGGTGGAGATTTTTTTAAAAGGTAAAGGGGAGCAGGTGTAGCTCAGTGGTTGAGCACCTGCTTCCCATGTACAAGGTCCCGGGTTCAATCCCTGGTACCTCCTAAAAAAAAAAAAAAAAAGTAAAGCCACTGTTTTCGTTTCAAATCCTGAAAAGGAAGGAGAATCAAAACAGCACAACAAGTAAGCTATGTGAAATACACGTCGTAGCGCCTCTGCTACCATGTGAGAAAAACAAATCAGATCCAAGTAAAGTATAATTACTAAATACCAGACCAGGCTTTTGTTTCCAGATAGCAGTGACTGAGAGATGTGGGCAAAGAACGGATGAAAGAAAGATGATGTGCTACTGATGTACACAAGCCGACTCACGACAAGCGTGAGAGAGGGTGACACTCGGGAAAGTGCGGTTCTTTGTGCAGGTATGTTGCTGTGTCTCTGAACTGAAGTTGTCGGTCTTGATTTCAAACATGTGAGTGTCTGTGTGTGCTTTAAGCCATTTTTAATTCACCTGCTGACAGGATGCTCTGATAGCTGTTCCCTCAAAGGGACTTTGTTTTCTGGATATTTGCATAAGAAGTGAACCTGCCATGTTTTGATAGGCATCCAGCATATTGTTCTAATGCTAATTTGCTGCTTGACCTTTTACTTTATAAACTCACAGTACTTAGTGCTCACAAACATTTAGGAATAAAATGTTTTAGAGGTACATCATAAAACATCTGAAGGTTTTCTTTCTTGGCTCAGAAAAATGTCTTTGGAATCTAGTATGGAAGTTCACAGAAATCTCACTTACCTAAGAATGTGATGTGGTAGAAGTTTTCTCCTTAAAAAGGAAGAGGGATTCCTTCAAACATTAAGTGGAGTCTTTCTTAGGTGGTGTAACCGTTGGGGAATTTGATGTAATTATGAATTCCAAAAATATAATTGGATCATGCCTGTAATCTGATCTGTTAATCTGGGCATGATTGAATTATGATTAGGGCGTTGACTGGGCCATGTCAGTCAGTAGGGCGTTGAGCCCCACCCCCTGGTGGGTGGGGAATTGAATATAAAGGGCAAGGCCAAGAACAGTTGAAGCAGTCTTTTGAGAAGCAGTTTTGATGTTGGAAAGAAGGCCCCAGGAGAAGAGAAGCAAGCTGTTCACCTGATCGTCTACAGCTGACCTTGTGGAGGAAACAGGAGCTAAGCCCGGAGAGAAACGCAGCCCTGGGAAGAGAGGAACCCCAGAAGCCTGAACCCTGGCAAACACCAGCAGCTGTCTTGCTTTAACATGTGGCAATGGACTGTGGTGAGAGAAGAAACATAACGCTTTATGACCTGGTATCTGTGGACTTCTACCCCAAATAAATACCCTTTATAAAGACCAACCCATTTTTGGTATTTCACATTAGCACCCCTTTGGCTGACTAATACAGATGGTTAGACGATACATAATGTAAAATGAAATTTTGCAGGATTACATTTTCCATGAGCATCACACTATCTCAAGTGGATTCATTTGGATTATTTTTGCTGTAAAATTGTTTTATAAACTCCTTTTTAAATCACTTTAACCTAATAAATATCTGAGAGGAAAAATAACTTTAATTAGTAAACAGTGATGATTATGATAGCATGAAGGAAGAAACTGTAAGTTGAATTTGCAAATATTGAAAACATACGTTATAGAATGAGAAAAGGAATCAGGCGTTCATAAGCCTGATGAATTGGGAATTTAGTGCAGATTTCCGTGCTCAGTTTTTCTCATACCAAGCCATGCAGTAAGGAGGCCCTTACTAATACAGGCCTCTGAGAGAGTGCCTGCGGCTCACGGGTGTGAGGGGCCAGGGAAGGCGCTGAAGTTAAAACGTGCCTGCGTCACAATGTGGACATCTGAGTGTATCAGGTTTGGCCCCAGCGCCCAGGGAAGCACGGGATTTCCAGGGCCCTTCAGCTTCCCCACACGCCCAGGTTCCTGTCACGGTGCAAGCATGTGGAAGACTAAGGAAGGCACATGAATAAAAGCAAAAATGGAAAAGAAAAGAGAAAAAGAAAGGGAAATTTTTTTCAGAAAAAAGAAAAGATAGCCCAGGTCATCTTTTATCACCTGCAACGTGGGTGCTTTTCCCCCACCCTCTTTCTGTATGGCTGAGGCAATGCTTACTTCCTTCTGAAATTAAAAATTATTCTTTGGAGTTATTGGTAAAGACCTTGCATTTCTAATTCCAAAACTTAAAAGACCAGGGAAATGAATTTCTGCCAGGAATGAAAAAGGAAAAGAAAAATTGCAGAGAGAAAAGAGCTTTGTCTGAACAGGCTCCTCCCCAGTCCTCCTGCTCCGTTCTACCACCCTATCCCCCCACCCCATCCCCCCACCCCACAGCCCCTAATCCCCCCGCCCCCACCCCGGCCCCCGCAGCAAAGCCCTGACCGAAGGCGGGTGCAGGAACCCTTCAGAACGCTGTCCTCCTTTCCTGCAATTTAGGGGCCCCAAGTTCCTTTGGGCATTGCCCCTGCTTTCACAGTGTGTGAGCCTTTCGGGGGTGCCCTCCGCTCTCCTTCCACACAACGCCTCTCAGGGTCCACGCTGACACCCCCTTGACGTATTCCAGAATCCGAGCCCATGGCAGGCACAGTCCACCAGAGATTCTCTGCAAAGTCCTCCTTCTCTCCCCCACACGTCTCTCCTCCCTGCAGGGCTCTCCCTGCACAAGCTCTGCTTTCGTGTCTGAAGCTCTTGCTTTATAAGAACTGGGCCACATTTAAGGACTTGCTTTCCCTTCTCTGCCTCTGTCAGGAAATTCAGCTGCTCCCATTGACCAGAGCACGTGGATAAGGCAGGCTCCTGTTCTAAACACAGGCCTTTCGGCTACTGTGCTATGCTTATCTGTTCAATACCACAGGTGAAGTTTGGGGACCCCTTCAAATCTTTTCCATATGGCCTTTCCAGTCCCGACTCCCTCAACAAATCATTCCCGCTTTACATCCAAGGAGTCCCATCAGGGAATTCACAAAGTGTTGCAGGGCCCACTTGAGCAGGGAGGAGAGAATATTGAAGTTAAGATAGGACAGGTGTCTTCTCACTCTGAAACACGGCATTACCACACACCTCCTTTCTGACTGTTCTCTGCACATGAGCAGGGCTGGATGTGGGACAGTGTGGAAGATGCAAACTTTCTCCGGAGTTTTCTTTTGCCAGGTCAAAGAGGTCTCCCCATTCCACTGGAGCTGATAGTAGGGACTGATTTCTCTCACTTGCTAGGCCACAAATTTAGCCTCTGCTTTCTGCCCCCGCCTTTCCCTCCAATCCCAGTCAGTCAATAGTGGCTGAAGGTGTTTCCTTCTGGGGGACACTCGCATTTTAATATAAGACTTTTAAAGGTGGAAAAGAGTTTCAGGTGCTTGTTATGGGTTGGATTGTAAGCCCAGGAAACCATGCTCAAGTCCAACCTCTGGCCCTGTAAATGCGGCTTATTTGAAAGTAGGGTCTCTGAAGATGGGATTAGTGAAGACGAGGTAAAACTGGGCTCCAGGGGGCACTAACCCAATAGGACTAGTGTCCTGATAAGAAGAGGAAAATCTGGACATCAACACACAGACATGCGGGGGAGAGGATGCATGAGGATGGAGGCAGGGAGCACAGTGACGTGGCCACAAAGCTAGAGGAGGTGCGGAGGGATCTCCCCTATAGCTTTGGGGGGAGCACAGACCAGCTGACACCTCAATGTTAGCCTTCTAGACACCAGACCTATGGGAGAATACATTTCCATTGTTTCACCCTTTTTACAGCAGGCCTAGGAGACTAAGGCAGTGACATGTCTGGGGTAAAATTGCCGGCACGTTGGGTGAGAGCATCCTGCCCAGACCATCTCACAACATTCTCAGTAGTCAAGCCACTGGTAATGCTGCCTCTGTCCTCTGGCATCCCCAGGAACCTCACTCAATGGTAGTTTCTGTGGCTATAAAATGATCTTTCTAATATGACCAGTTAATTAACTAAGTCCATGTTTACTTAACAATTTATTTGTGCCACGCCATAATGGAACACAAATAAGACATTAAGAGCCAATATAAAAGGCAATTAATCACACATCATACTTCTACAGAAAGCCTTTGAGTAGCTACTGGAATATGTGGGAACTTCTAGAAGAATAGGTTGCCCTTGGCAGTAGAAAGAATAACACCCCTCCAAAGATGCCCACATCCTAGTCGCCAGGATCTGTGCGTCTGTGGCCTTCCATGGCAAATGGACTTGGCAGGCATGACTGGTGGGGTCTTGACTAGGGACTCGGCAGGTGAGTAAACTAAGTTTAGTCTTTGAAACGTGCTTTGCTGTTAATCCCCGCTGTCCACTGTCCTTGGGATATCAAATTGCCTAAAAATAGATGAAAAGAGCTGTATTAGTCAGGGTTCTCTAGGGAAACAGAATCAACAGGAGATACCTGTCAATAATAGATTTTATAAGAGTCTCTCATGCGACCATGGGGATGCACAAGTCCAGGTTCCGCAGGCAGGCTGCAAACCAGGGCTTCCGATAAAGTCCAATGAAGGTCCTTGATGAGTTTCTGGGAGAAGGTGGCTGTCCAACGACGAGCTGGGAAATTCTCTCTGAATGCCGAAAACACTTCCCCTTTTAAGGTAAACAACTGATTGGATAAAAGCATCACACATTGCTGACGGCAATCTCCCTGATTGATGCAGATGTAATCAGCCATCCACTCAGTAAACTCACTGGTGACCAAAGTCCATAAATGCTCTTGTATTACAATTAGCCCAGTGCTTGCTGGAGCAAACACCTGGACACAATGACCTGGCCGAGTTGACACATTAGCCTAAGCATCACAAGAGCATATTGCTAATTTGAAGAAAATCTATTTTTACATAAACAGCAAGAATAAGCACCCCGCTTGCTGCCTCTTTCTACTCTGGCTCAGTCTCTGGAATGAACCTAATTTCTGGTGTAAAATGGCTGCACCTGTGGCAGCCACCTCAGGAGCTGGCATGGAATTTGAAGGAAATTATTCACTTAAGAGTGATTGGTGTATTGTTCTCATCACAGAGGGACACAGTGACACCTAGGCCATGCTGGCGTTGAGAAGAAAGCATCGTCGGTTTTCTTTTGATATGCACACTCTTGACTAGTACTGCTATCTTAGTGCCTCATCTAATTGTATGGCTCTGTAAGTCGATATTGGCTCTCTCTTCTGGGCCTGGCTGTACCATATGCTTTAGGAAAAAAATGAAAGAGAGGAGCGCTCATCTCCTTGTAGCTGTCAGGGATGGAACCGTCCTGGCAGCAAAGAGGGACTGGGGCTGATAATTGTGACACAATAGATTTTGACAAGGCAGACTGCTGATATGTTCATTTGCATGCTGATGTGCAGAACCCCTTCTTCGAGTTAGACTCTGCGGAAGGCCCGAGTCAGTCCCACAGAACAAGGCGCTGTTCAGCCACTCCAGTGCGGTGTCCAAGGAACTCTACCCAGGTAGAGTGGCTTTGTGTGTGTGTGTGTGTGTGTTTTGCTTTTGAAAGAAGACTTTATAAGAGAAAGGATGTGGAGATACATATAAAGCAAGGTATGGGTGGTCTTGTGAGCCCAGCTACGAAATGACCTTGAATGCAGGAGATGGAAATGCCACAAGAACACATGTCACTAACCGTCTAAGAGTCCTGCATCTGACCTTTAGGAACTGAGCGACTCATCAAGGTCTACCCATGACCAGGCAGGTGTTAGAGGATTTCTAGACATTCCGAATGGAAGGAGCAAGGAAAATCTTCAATTGTTCTTGCACTACAATTATTATCTTTCCAAACACGCAAGTTTGTTTTTTCACGTCGTTTTTGCCATCTCGGTATTTTTTCCCCCAAAGGAACAAAGATTCTAGTCACCACTGAGTTAAAGCATCTGTGGTCTTAACTGGCACACCTGACTTGCCACATTGAGACTCATCTGTCAGTTTCTGGGTTTTGTTAAAAACTAATCAGGAAGAGCCTGAGTGGAAGAACTTATGCATATCATCAGGAGCAGGTTGATGAGAGCATGAACCTCACAACCATGAGCTCAACCAGAACATAATGATGCCTAAGCGTGGTGCAACCTTCGTAGAAGAGTACATAATGGCAGTTAAGGTCTGCCCTCTCCCTAAACTTCTGTCACGCCGTGGATGGCACTGGATAAATATTAGTAACTGGGAATAAAACAGCATCAATTCTGTCTGTGAGATACTGGAGCATGAGTGCTCACTTTTGGTGAGCCAGCGCCTACACGCATAGCATCAGATTTCTTCGACACTTACCCTTATTCTTGACTAGAGCCAAGGTGGTAAGCTGGCAGCTCACTCCCAAATTCCTTATAACCAGTCAGCTTCAGGATTTGGTTACAGGCCTGGCTCTAGTTTCTTTGATTTCTAACTCCTGCCCTGGACTCCCTGGGTCTAAGATGAGCTCTACAAGGCTTCCTGGAAATTGCATTTTTTTTTATTACCACATGCAGCCATTACCTGTTTATTAAAAACAGTATTATGTTTATAGACTTTTAAAAATTTCTGACTGAAGCATTTTCTCGGAACATCTGGTTGGTTACACTTTACATAAATTAACAGACTGTCATCTCCTCTTGACAGCTACCTGTTTACTTTCACTTCATTAAATGCCATTTTTCAGAAATAACACAAGATATATGAAACACAACATGTAATTAAGCAAAACAATACAAATAAACATAAATAATCATAATGAGAATGAGAAGGAAAAAATCTACTTGAGCATGAAGCTGGGGAATTTGACTATTGCCTCAATTTTGAAGGTAAACATGATGATTGCAACAGTGCTGTGGGAACTTAAATATTAACTAATTGTCCTGCAGTGTATGTAGCATTTTTTTTATGATATGTTTTTTGAAATCTTCTATTTTAAAATTTTCTTTAGGTGGAGCTGAGTTCTCATTTTTTTTAGTATAAGAAAACGCATGTTGGAAGAAAAATTATTAGGGAGTAACCAGCTAAGATAAAAGGTGGAGGCCAGGGGAAGGGGACCACATCTGAGCAAGATAGAAGGTGGAGGCCGGGAAAGAGGACCACATCTGAGCAAGACAGAAGGTGGAGGCCAGGGGAAGGGAACCACATCTGAGCAAGATAG
>JAQZBX010083312.1:0-13405 GCA_029593785.1 Cabassous unicinctus
TGGAGCATTGCCACTAAGTATGGATTATAGTTTACATTGTAGTTCCCACTCTCTCCTGCACAGTTTTGTAAGTTATAACAAGATATATAATGGCTTGTATATGTCATTGCAATGTCATTCAGGACAATTCCCAAATCCTGAAAATACCCCCATATTACATCTATTTTTCCCTCTCCCTACCCCCAGAACCTCCAGAGGCCACTGCCTCCACATCAATGATAACAGTTCTTCCATTGTTAGAATCACAATAAGTCTACAGTTGAATAACAGCAAAGCTGCTATGAGGCCACCATCTCCCAAATACCAAAGCCAGATAAAGGTACCATGTGACAGTTTGACTATTTTGATTGATCCCAGAAAAGATAATGTCCTTAGAACGAATCTATTCCTGTGCATGTAAACCTATTGTATGGGGGAACTCTGGATTAAATTACTTCTATTAATGGTCTTTGATTACATTGCATGACCCAGGGTGGGTTTTAAGACTTTTACTGGTGTCCTTTATAAACAGAGGAATAAAAGCCTCACACACAGAGAAAAAATTTGCAGAGATAGAGAGAAGGGGCCCAGGAGCTCAGCAAGGCACCCAGGAGAGAGTAAGCTTCAGACAGCGCAGCCAGAAGCTGAAGTAATGAGACTCAGAAGAGATTCAGATGTCTCCATGTGCCTTGCTATGTGAAAACGAACTCCAAGATTGCCAGCAGCCAGTCTCTTGATGATGCCTTGATTTGGACACTTCCACAGCCTTAGAATTAGCTTTTAACATAAAAAATTCCCATTATAATAGCCATTCCATTTCTGGTACATTGCTCCCAGCAGCATTTAGCAAACTAAAACATACCACAAGAGGAGAAAATTACAAAATTCGCCTATGAATATAGATGCAAGCATCCTCAACAGAACACTAACAAACTAAATCCAGCAACACATTATATGATCAAGTGCAGTTTATCCCAGCTATGCAGGAGTGCTTTAGCATAAGAAAATCAATTAATATAATACACCACATTAATAGAACACAAAAAAACACATGATCAACTCAATTGATGCAGAAAAGGCATTTGACAAAATCTAGCAACACTTCTTGAACAAAACATCTGGAAAAATAGGTTTTAAGGGAAAGTTCCTCATGATGGTAAAGTCCATATATGAAAAACCCACTGCTAACATCATACTCAATGGTGAAAGTCTGAAAGCTTTCTCTGTAAGACCAGAAACAAGGCAAGGAAGCCCACTATCACCATTGTTATTCTGGCAATAACATTGTACTGGAGGTACTTTCCAGAGAAATTTGGCAAGAAAAATAAATTTTAAAACATCAAAATTGGAAAGGAAGAAGTCAAAGTTTCCCTATTTGCAGATGACTTGATCATATGCATAGAGAATCCTGAAAAATCCTCAACAAAACAAGTAGAGCTAATAAACAAATTCAACAAAATTGTGGAGCACAAGATAAACATGCAAAAATCAGTGATGTCTCTATACACTAGTAATGAACCTTCTAAAGAGGAAATCAAGAAAAAAAGTCTATTTACAATAATAAGTAAAAATCAAATATCTAGGAATAAATTTAACCAACTATATAAAGGACTTGCACACAGAAAACTACAAAGGATTGCTGAAAGAAGGCCTAAATAAATGGAAATATTCTGCATTCATGGATTGAAAGACTAAATATTGCCAAGATATCAATTCTAACCAAATCTATATAGAGATTCAATGTAATTCCAATAAAAATTCCAACAGACTTCTTTGCAGAAATAGAAAAGGTAATTATCACATTCATATGGAAGGGTTAGCAACCCTGAATAGCCAAAACAATCTTGAAAAAGAAGAATAAAGTAGGAGGACTCACACTTCCTGATTTTAAAACCTATTACAAATCTACAGTAACCAAAACAATGTGGTATTGCCACAAGGACAGGCATATAGAGCAATGGAACAGAATCAAAATTTCAGAAATAAACTCTTGCATCTAAGGCTGTTTTAGTTTCCTGGCTGCTAAAACTAATACCATAGAATGGGTTGGCTTAAACAAAGGGAACTGGCTCATGGTTTTGAGGCTAGAAGTTCAAAATCAAGATGTCAGCAAAAAAGTGCTTTCTCCCTGAAGACTGTGGCCTTCTTGGCCTGACTGTTGGTGATCCTTGGTCCTTGTCATTTCTGTCACATGGAGATGGACATGATGATGTCTTCTCCTTTCTCCTCTGGGTTCTATTTATTACCTGCTTTTTCTTGTAGCTTCTCTTTCTGTGTCCAATTTTCTTAGCTTATTAGGACTTCAGCCACATTGGATTAAGATCCACCCTCATTCAGTCTAGGCACACCTTCACTAATAACATCCTCATAGGTTCTCTTTTCAAATAGGTTCACACCCACAGGACCAGAAGTTTGGATCTGAACAAGCCTTTTGTGGGGGATAAAATTCATTCCTCAACAATGGCCAATTGATATTTGACAAGGGTGCTGTTTTAGTTTGCTAAGCTGCTGAAAGAAGGTGCCATAAAATGGGTTTGATTTGACAATGGGAATTTTTTAGCGTACAAGCTTATAGTTTTGAGGCTATGAGAATGTCCAAATCAAGGCATCATCAAGGCAATGCTTTCATCCTGAAGACCGACTGCTGGTGATTCTGGACTCCTCTTTCACATGGAAGGGCATATGGTGACATCTGCTGGCCTCTCCTTTCTTTCCATGCTTTCATGTCTCTTTCTCTTTGTATTCATCCCATATATAATGGACTCCAGTAAGAAAATTAAGACCTGGGCTACGCCTTAACTGAAGTAACCTCATGAAAATCTACTTATAATAGGTTTACACCCACTAGAATGAATTAGCTTTAAAAACATGTTTTACTGGGGTACATATAGTTCCAAATCACCACTGGTGCCAAGTCCACTTAACGTGAAAAGAACAGTTTCTTAACAAATAGTGCTGGGAAAACTGGATATCCACATGTTAAATAATGAAGGTGGACCCTAACCTCACAGCTTATAAAAAATTAATTCTAAATGGATCAAAGACCTAAATATAAGTATAAGTATAAGTATAAAACTATAAAATTCCTGGAAGAAAACATAGAGGAACACCTTTAGGACTTGTGGGCTATCAGATTTTATACCAGAAGCATGAGCTACAAAAGAAAAATTAGATAAATTTGACTATAAAAATGAAAATATTTTATGCATGAATGAACACTATCAAGAAAATGAAATAACCTAAACAATGGGAAAAAATATTTAGAAATTATAGATCTGATAAGTGTGTAATATCCAGAATATATAAAGAATTCCTACAACTGAATACAAAAGGACAAACAACCCAATTTGAAAAACGGATAAAGAAATTGAATTTGCATTTTTCCAAAGAAGAGACACAAAGGTCCAGTAAGCCCATGAAAAGATGCTTAATATTATTAACCATTAAAGGAATGCAAATCAAAACTACAATGAAATACCAGTTCACACCCACTAGTATGGTTATTATTTAAAAAAAAAAATAACAAGGGTTGGTGAAGATATATAGAGATAGGAACTCTCCTATATTATTGTTGAGAATGTAAAATGGTGCAGTTTGTTAGGATAACCATTTGACAGTTCCTCAGAAAGGTAGGTATATAACTACCACATGACCTGGCAATCTTACTTCTAGGTATGTATCTCAAAGAATTGAAAGTGGAACTCAAAACAATATTTGCAGGGAAGCGGATGTGGCTCAATTGATAGGGCTCCCGTTTACCATATGGGAGGCCCTGGGTTCGATTCCCGGGGCCTCCTGGTGAAGGCAAGCCAGCCCACACAGCACGGTGAGCTGACGCAGCAGGACGACCCAATAAAGGGAGACAAGCAGACACAGAAAAACACACAGCAAATGGACACAGCAAGCACAAGCAGCAGGGGGGGATAAATAAATAAATAAAATCTTTAAAAACAAAACCAAAAACAATATTTGCACACCAATGTTCATAGCAGCTTTAGTCACAGTCACTAAAAGATGGAAGCAACCTTTGTGATCATGACTGATGAATGGATAAACAATGTGTGATAGAGATACACAATGGAATATTATTCACCCATAAAGAGGAAGGAAGTTCTGATGCACACTACAACATGGATGAACATTAAAGACACCATGTTCAGTGAAATAAGTCAGAGAGCAAAGGACAAATATTGAATGATTTCCATTATGAAATAATTAAAATATACAAATGCATAAAGAAATGTATTAACAGAAATTAGAATACATGTTACCAGGGGTAAGGGCGTAGGGCTGGAGAATGGGGAGTTAATGCTTAATTGTTACAGGCTTCTGTTTGGGATGATGGAACAGTTTAGGTAATGGAAGGTGATGATGATAGTAAAACATTATGATTGTAATTAACAGCATGAAATTATATACTTAAAAAAATTTTAATGGGAAATTTTATGTTGTGTATATGCTAACAGAAAAAATATTAAAAAACCCATAGAACTGTACAATTCAAAGTGTGAAATCTAATGTAAACTGTGGACTATAATTAATAATGTAATTATAATAACATTGATTCATCAGTTGTAACGAAGTTACCACAATAATGCAAATTGTCAGTAATAGGGAAATCTGTTTGTGTGAGTGTGGTATATGAGAATTCTGTACTCCCTGCATGATTTTTCTGTAAACCTATAACTGCTCTAATAAATATCCTGTAAGTCATATAGTCATATAATGAAAATTAATGGATGTGTTCCCAAGTTTGTGATTTGACAACAATATTAAAATTTACATGACCTTACCAACAATAAATTATAAAACTGATAGAAAATTTATTAACTGATAAACAATTAAAATTATAATTAGAGAAGTTTGAAATCTGAAAACTTGGTTCAAGTTTTTACAGTAATTCCAACATAAATGTCTGAAGAGATTTAAAAATATGGATTGGTTAGTGTTTATTGTATTTAAGGAATTCTTTAGTATCAGGGACCTAAAGATCAATAAATAAATATTTCTCTCAAGGCACATACAGTTTGGTTTGAAGACAATAAATACATAAAAATTGTTATTTTAGGTGATATAATTCAGTCAGTCAATTAATACTGAGCTCCTTCTGATTTAGGCTCTGGGGATACAGGTATCTGCAAAATTTATTTTGGACTGAAAGGAGTCTAAATGTTGCATGTATCAGTAGTTCATACCATTTTTTGTTGAATAGCTATTCAACTGTATGGATGTACCACAGTTTGGTTTTCCATTCATCTGTTACACGACATCTGGGTTGTTTCCAGTTATGAGCTATTATGAATATCATTTCTATGAACATTTGTGTCCAAAATTTTGTATATACATATGTTTTCATTTATCTTTGGAAGATACCTAGGAATGGAATTGCTGGATCATATAGTAACTCTGTTTTTTAACTTTTGAGGAAATGCCATACAAGTGTCCAGATTGGCTGTATCATTTGCAGTCTCACCAGCAATGAAGGAAAATTCCTGTTGCTCATGGTGCTTGGTATTGTTAGTTTTTCTTTTTTTCATTTTAATAGGTGGATAGTGGTATCTCAGAGGGTTTTACCATTCATTTTCCTAATGACAAATGAGGCTGAGCATCTGATGTGTTTAATTGCCATCTGTTTATCCATTCTGGTGAAGGAATGGTTCTAAGCAGGAGAGTATTATGATTACCTCTTCATTTGAGAAAGATTGTGTGGCAGCAGTTTGTGTGATGGATTGTTTGATGTTAGACTGAGGACATCAAGACCAATTTGAAGATGTCTAGAATTATCTAAGAAGAATCTAAGGTGAGGCATTAATAGAAAGAGTGAGTTATGTGCAACAAAAAGTTATTAGGTTACAGAAGACTTGACTCCAGGTTTTCTGTTTTATCTTAGAGCAAGGATCAGAAAACATTCTCTTATTGGGCCAGTTAGTAAACATTTTAGGCTTTGTGGGCCAAGAGGAAATTTGAAGATATTATGTAGGTTATTTATATAACAAGAAAGAAAACTTTTGCCTTGCCAGCTCCATTGGCCTGGGGTGGGCCATTCCAAATGATGGGCACACATTGGACCCAGTTGCCATTATTTGGTGACATTGTAAGGCCCAACAGTACTAGCCTGAAAAGGAAGCCAAGCAGACTGTGTGGGTAGGCAGAGGGTTGACTGTTGCAGAATTCACTACCTGCCCCAGTGATGCCAAGATCTTGTGTCCTTCTTTCTTCCTAGAGATCCTGTACAACCATCTCAACTTGGATAGCTGTCTTGAGGAAAGGTTGACAGCTCCTTGACTGACATTCTGCAACTTAGTGCCCAGAATTTGCTAATAGTGGAGCCCCCAGAGTATTTGATTGGGCACCAGTGAGGTGCAGCTGCTAGCCAGGGAAGCATGTGCTGGGAACGGAGCGAGGATCAGGGCCAGAAAATCTTCGTCTCTGTGGCTAAAAGTGCTAGCCCCCTTCAGAGGTAGTCAAGAGCCATTAACTGGTAGCAGGACAAATTTGGCCTATGGTTAAAATGTTCAGATTCCTGTCTTAGAGTATGTTGATGCCATTAAGCAAACTTGGGAATGGAGAAGGAACAACAATTTTTGGAAGAAAATCATAAATTGTTTTAAACATATTGAGTTTGAGGTGTCTTTGTAAATTTCTAGTGGATGTGTGATTAGCATAATGGCTAAAAGGATTCTGATATCTTGGGTTCAAATCTCTTCTTTCCACTTCATAGATGTGTGGCCTTGGGTGTTTCACTTACCCATTGTGAACTTAGTTTTATCTTGTGTAAAAGGTTAATATAGGTATAATACCTCAGAGATATTCAGGTTTTGGTTCCAGACCACTGCAATAAAGCGAGTATCACAATAAAGCAAGTCACATGAATTTTTTGGTTTCCCACTGCATATAAAAGTCATGTTTACATGATACTGTTGTTTATTAAGTGTGCAATAGCTTTATATCTAAAAACGTATGTACCTTAATTAAAATACTTTATTTCTAAAAAATGTTAACCATCATCTGAGTCTTTAGCAAGTGATAATCTTTTTGTTATTGGAAGGTCTTGTGTCTGCTGACTGATCAGGATGCTGGTTGCTGAAGGTTGGGTGGCTGTGGCAATTTATTATAATAAAATAAGAATGCAGTTTGCTGCATCGATTGACTCTTCCTTTTGTGAAAGATTTCTCTGTTACATGCAATGCTCTTTCATAGCATTTTATCACAGTAAAACTTCTTTCAAAATTGGAGTTTATCCTCTCAAACCTTGCCACTGCTTTATCAACTAAGTTTATGTAATATTTTAAATCCTTTGTTGTCATTTCAACAATGTTCACAGCCTCTTCACCAGGAGTAGATTCCATCTCAAGAAACTACTTTCTTTGCTCATAAGTAAGAAGCAACTCCTCATCCATTCAAGTTTGTCATGATATTGTGTCAATTCCACTCCGTATTTCTACTCACATAGATAGTGGTGATTTCAAATTTAACTTTCCAAAGCCAAGTTATTATCTTCCCTTGTGAAACTTGGTTCTCTCCCATTGTACCCCATTTCAGTAAATGGAAATTCCATTCTTCCACTTGCTCAGGTCAATATATTGACTACAAAAGAAGTCATTCTTGACTCTTTTCTTTTTTATACACCCTATATCCAGTTCATCTGCAAATCCTGTCAGCTCTACCTTCAAAATATATCCAGAATCTCACCACTTCCCACCACCTCCACTACTTCCATCTTGATTCAAGCCACCATCATTTATTGCCTGTATTATTGAAAAAGCTTCTTTAACTGACCGTCTTATTTCTGCCCTTGCCCCACTATGTCTGTTCTCCACACATAAGCCAAAGAGTCTTTTAAAACCTCAATTAGACGATATCACTCTTTTGCTCAAAACCCTCCAGTGGTTCTCTATCTCACTAAAGGTTATGTTCAAAATCATTGCAAGGGTCTATAAGGTCCTACATAATTGGCCCATTGACTTCAGCCAAGTTCTCTACCTCAGGGCCTTTGCTCTTTTATTCCTTCTGCCTGGCATGCTCTTTCCCCAAATATTTTCATGGCTCACTTTTTCACCTCTTTCAGGTCTTTGCTGAAATATAACTTTCTCTGTGATGCCCAACTTGTTCATGCAATATTTTTTTGAAAACTGATAAATTTTATTGTATGAATATTAAAACTCTTTTGTATGATGGAAAGAAAGAAAATATCAAAAAAAATTAAAAAAGAAAGACATAGGTAAATATTTACAACAAATTTATGATTTGTTTTAAAAAGTATAAAGAAGAATCTGCACCTAAATAGGAAAAAAGTTAACTCAGTAAATATAAGTAAGGAACATAAACAGACAATTTAAAAAAGAATATACAAAAGTTTGGAAGTATGCATTCATTTATTCATTCAACAAATGTTATGGGTTGAATTGTGTCCTCCAAAAAGATATACTGAAATTCTAATCCCCAGGTTCTCGGATTGTGATGTTATTTGGAAATAAAATTATTACAGATGGAATTTGGCAAATTAAAATGAAGTCATACTGGAGTAGGGTAGGCCCTTAATGCAATATGACCAGTGTCCTTAGAAGATGAGGAAATTTGGACACAGGCAGAGTGTAAAAAACATGTGAACATTGAGACAGAGAATGCCATAATTGCCAGCAAACCACTGTGAGAAGCTAGGAAGAAAGATTTACTTTTTCAAGGCACATGGGACAGAGTTGAACTCAGTTGTGGTTTCCCTATACATGGCTCTTCTGCCCCTTATATTTGAACCTATAGTTAGTACTAGAGTTGATAAGTGTATGTCCAAGAGACTTAAATCTTTGTGCTTTCCATGTGCCAGTTGGGCCCTGAATCTCAACAGAGTTGTAACACCTACTCTTCAGTTCATTGGACTCACTAAGGACAACTAACGAGGAAATGATGATGGACAATGAGCATCCCAAGGAACAGAGAGAGTCTACAACTGCAGGCAAGATAGTTCCATCCATCTATCCCATGGGATTTAAGCCCCCTCTCAATTAGAGGCAGAGTGAGCATCATCATCCCAGAATCCCCAGGAATGGGGAATTCTTGCTTTACCTCTGGCATGTGAACTTTTTTTGTATTTTTTATTTTTAAAAGATACTTAGATTACATACATGATACACAAAAAATGTAGATGTTGATGGACAACACCTATACCAAGGAACAGAGAGGGTCTGCAACTGCAAGCAAGATAGTTCCATCTATCTGCCCCATGGGATCTAAGCTCCCTCTCAATTGGAAGCAGAGTAGGCATCACCATCCTAAAATGAACAATGAATTGGGAATGAACAATGGACTGAAGTAGACTATTATTCTACTATAGATTTATCATTATTCTAGCAATGGAAGAACTCTTATTGATATAAAGGCAGTGGCCACCAGAGTTTTTGAGGGATGGGAGAGGGAAGAATAGGTGTAATATGGGCATTTTCAAGACATTGTAGTTGTACTGCATGACATTGCAGTGACAGATACAGAGTATTGTATATTTTGTCATAACCTACAAAATGGTGTGGGACAGAGTATAGCATATAATGTACTGTAATCCATGGTTGGTAGAAATGCTTCAATATGTGTTCATCAATTTTAACAAATGTACCACACTAATGAAGGATGTTGTTGACATGGGAAAGTGTGGGAGGGGGAGGGAGTGAGGCATATGGGAATCCCTTATATTTCTCATGTAACATTTATGCAATCTAAAGCTCCTTTAAAAATAAAAAAAAAAATTTTTTTAAAAAAAGAGAATTCTGAAAGCAGCAAGAGAATAGTGATATATAATATCTCCTAAAAGGGATGCCCAATAAGACTTACTGAGAATTTCTCCTCAGAAACCATGGAGGTGAGAAGGCAGTGGTGTGATATATTTAAGACACTGAAAGAAAAAAAAAAACTACCAGCCAAGAATTTTTTATCTGGCAAAACTGTCCTTCAAAAATGAGGATGGGAAAGGGATGTAGTTCAGTGGTTTGAGCCCCTGCTTTCCACATATGAGTTCCCAGGTTCAAACCCTGTTACTTCCTAAAAAGAAAAATATAATCAGGGTTTATGGATTTAGACTAGCTGGCTATGGGAAACCGACACCCACTAGTGAAGCTGACCTTGCTCTGTCTCTTCACTATGTGAGTAGAAAGTCTTTCCACTAGGACCTGTGTGAGTAGTGTTTTGCTGGAGACCCTCAGACCTGTATTGGAGTGGGCTGATATCTGTCCTTTCAATTTGATAGTATTTGTAATATGAATACAAACCTCTAATATTTGAGGTAAGTATAAATGAGATAATTTTTGAGAAGTATTTCACAGGTAGATGAATACATCTTATTGATAAATACTTTATGGATAAGTATTTAATAAGTATTATCAGATATTATTCATATTATTTATTTTGTTGTTATTGAAATAATGACCTGGTCCAAGCCTTGTGAAGATGAGAACAAGGAGGTTATTCAGAATAGAGAGTGTCTCAGCTGGAAGGGTTTATTCTTAACTCCTTCAGCAACTGGAATCCTTTGACCTCCCAACCCACCCCTCCTCCTTTTTAAAAATAAGTTTCTTTCAAATTTAAAAGATAAAATAACAGAAAAAGGCAGCTCAACAAGTTACGGAAGCATTAATCCTAAAAAATGTTCCAACCCCCTTTTTTGATAATTGTGTTTTAGCCCTCTTCCTTTATGAATTTTACTGTCCCTGGATCTCCAGTGCAGATACTATATAATTTATTGCCCAAATGGAGGCACTTTTGAGAATAAAAGGGGAGGTTATTAATAATTACACCAGGACAACAGGATTAAACTGGCCAGCATCTTTCTCATCCTGTACCATAACTACCCCTAAGAGTAGAATTGCTGAGTCAAAGGTTATGAAAGGTGGTTTAGATTCTGTTTATGCAGAATTATATAGGAGACATCCTCACCAATGATTACATTAGCCAAGATTTAATTAGGTTGAAACAGTATGTTTCTGTAATTGTATGGTGAAACATTTTGTTTTTTAAAAGTTGAGTTTCTAAAATTATAGAATCTCATTTATGTTCAGGTGTGCTAACTTTACACAAAAAGAAAAACTGTACTACAGAAACATGTGTTTATGCCACCATCTTGCACTAAAAAGTATGGTTGATTATATTAGTTTGATTAGTTTTAGCTACATTTTTGGGGGTGAAGACTGTGACTTTGATTGGGGGCATGGTCTGCATCCCAACCACATAAAAAGGCCAATGCAACAGCTAAAGCTCATTGCTGAGAGGAGCATAGACCCCAAGAGGTAGAGGAAAAGACTCCTGACCTTTAGGAACTCAACTGAAGGTCATCAGCTGGAGATACAGGAAATTGTTTAATCCCTGAACGTAGATGACTACAAAGGCGGGAACAGAGACTCTGCCCCTGGATTCTAGGAAAGACCCAGCTCAACTGAGCCTCCGCGAGAGACAAGACCTCTGTCCTGAGCAGCCTGGAAAAGGTGACAGTGGTGCCCCCTTGAGCTCTGCCCATGAGAAACTCAGTATTTCATAGAAGCTTTCCAAAAGGTGAATGAGACTATGGACACTGAGAAACATCGAAATGACTGAGAGACAATGTGCAG
This sequence comes from Cabassous unicinctus, assembly GCA_029593785.1. NCBI lineage: Eukaryota > Metazoa > Chordata > Mammalia > Cingulata > Chlamyphoridae > Cabassous > Cabassous unicinctus. The sequence goes on from JAQZBX010083312.1 coordinate 11,568, forward strand.
AAAAATTTGATAGATTTTGGATATTTTTTGTAGCTTTTATAGACTATGTAGCTAAATAATTGTAGGGTCTTAGGGGATGGTTTTAATTTCTCTCTCCTTGCCTGAAAATGGGGAGAGATATTCAAATAACTGATGACTAGAGACAACACTGCACATTTCTCTTTCAATAATTAACACACAGGGAACATGTCTGACAGGTTAGGCAGATAAGGTTCAGCTCTCACTAAAACAATGGAGAAAGAGCCAGAGGCTGCTTTGGGGACCTGCTTTGGGGTACAGCAAACCAGGATACTGCCTCACAACTCCCAAGAGAATGAGGATCAGAGAGAAGAAGAAGCCAAAAAAACTATTTGTGAGTTATTAAACCTCCCGGCAGCCGGGAAGGGCACCCCTCCCCCACCCCTGAGATATTAAGGGAGGGTAAAACTCCTGGTGAATTGTATCTAACTGAGAGGAGAGCAGACGTCTTCCTACATGCCAGCTCCTTTGGATGTATAGAATGGGAAGGTGCTCTGAGTCATCTAGGAGGGTACTGGACAGATAGGGAAGCCAGGGGAAAATCGTGGGTTGCCTGCCTCAGTGGATAGAAGCAACACACATACCCCACCCTCAGGGCAGATAGTCTAGGTGGAGCCTCTGGTTCCCTGCTACAAACAAGAGTATGACGGCAGATTCTGTACAACGAAGAGGGTTCTGGGAAGGTGGAGAGTGATTTCTTTGAGGTGAGTTTAGCCAGCTGGGCCCCCCTTGAATGTCGGAAGGGACCCGGACTCGACAGGAAGAAGGGAAGGGCAACTCCTCAGGCAGGTAAAGAGAGGAATTACTTCAGAGAGGAGGCAGAGACAGGTGGCTGATCAGCAGGACTCCTGCAGACTGCAGGGAATCTGACCTGCCCAAGGAAAAAGGGGCGGATAGCATTCTGAAAGGCTAGTTAACCTAAGGAGGCAGAATAGCTCAATGGAAGAATTCCTGCCTAGCATACAGGAGGTCCCTGGTTCAATTTCTGGCTCTTTGAGAAGTGATCCACCAGGTTATCAGGCATCCAGCTGAAACTTTATGACAGGGAACATATAGACATTCTCATTGTATTAACTTTTCTTGGATCTCTTATTTTTTTAAAAAAGCGTTCCTTTTTAAAATATTTCCCTTATTTAACTCAATAAAACCCGGTTCAAAACCTGCAGAGGGCAGGCTGCAAGGTGAGTGATTGATGAACACCAGCAGCCTGAGAAGATCCTTAGGGGTATAAGAGAAGTCTGTTTTTCCATGTATATTTTTTGTTTTCTTCATTTTATTTGTTTTCTTCTACCTTTTTGAAATGAGTTGCGGCTGTTTTGTTTCTTGTTTGTTGTGTTTCCCTTTCCTTTGTTCCTCTGCTTGTTTTTTTCCTTTTGTTTACTGTTTTTCATTACCTATCCTATTTCTTTTCTCTTCTTCATCTTTATATCTTCTGTTTTTGTTGTTGCTCTTTCATTCCACCTCTTTTAATTGGTGTTCAATTTTTCTTGTTTTTATTGCTCTCTCTCCTTTTTTTGCTGTTTATTTTCTCTTTTTTTACTTTATTTCTTTCTCTCTTTTCTTTTCCTCTCTTCTCACCATTCCAGCCTTTTATTTCATTCTAAAGATTTTCTCTATTCTGTTTCTTGTTTTATTGTTTCTATTCCACTTTTCTAATCTTTATTTCTCCGTGCGTCTTACTCACATTAGGTTTTCAATTTCCTAGGTCTTTTATGGTTCCTCTCATATATTTTACTATTATTATTATTATTCTTTTTCTCTTCCTATCTCTTTCCTTTTCTCAGGTCCTAATATTTTTTCATTCAAGGGAGCATAGACTA